>ML677343.1:33378525-33404092 GCA_007922305.1 Dermatemys mawii | reverse complement strand
CCCCTGCAGACCTGCTCGCTACCAGCTTGGTCGTCCTAGGGGAGGGCAGGGCCTGGGCCCCCCAACTTCCCCTGTTTGCTAGGGGAGGGGTTTAGACACTGATGCATTTGTCTAGCAATCACGATGCCGAGATTAGAGACTTTGCAAACATCCATGGAGGACAGACCGGAGCGGGGGGTCCCGGCTCCTCAGACATCCCCAGGGGACGGGTCCGCCGCCCAGCCCCACCTCGCAGTCCAGTTTGATGTGCTTGGCGAAGAGGGTGTGGATCTCCGTTAAGGAGCAGCTGAGGCGTCCCGCCTGGATGTCGACCAGGTCCTGCAGCGAGTACATCTCGTCGTTCTCCACAAAGTGCTGCCGGTCCTGCAGCTGAGGGGAAGACGCGTCAGACGGCGACACTTCCCGGCCGCCAAGCTGGGGCCCGGACAGGGAGCAGAGTCCGACTAAACCCGGCCAAGAACTCTCTGGTTTACTCTGGCTGGTCCAACCTCCTGCACTCGGGCTCCACATGCCCTTCCACCCCAGCCCGGGGCTCGTCCCCAGCAGCCCGACAAGTCACCCAGGGCAGGCAGGTGCAAGAGCTGAGTTCCACCGAGGACACTGGGCCATTGGGATACAGGCCACCAGGACCATCCCCTGGGCTAGCGACGGCCATCGGACCCAGCCCCCGGCCCCACCTGGGCTTGCCACAGCCACCAGCGTGGCCTGAACGCCTCCCCTGTCCTCCCCCTGCACGTGGCTCAGTCCATGTGCTGTGCGCAGCCTCCGGGGTGGGGGTCACACATCCCCAGGGGTCCCTCAGCAACTGCCCATCTCCACAGCAGCCACAGGCACCAGAGGTTTGGGGCTGGGAGAATCCGCCCAGGGATTCGGGGCTTGGCCCGTGTGACGCTGACCCCACAGCTCCTCTACCCTCAGGAAGCCACAAGAGGGAGCGGATCCCAGACAGGTCTCTCCCCCCACAGCAGGTGGGCAGTGCCACGCCCCCACCTGCTCCTCCAGTGTCACTTCCTGGGCTGGGGCTGCCCAGGCGTGGCCCGTTACCAGGCCCCAGCTGGGTGCAGGTGGAAGATCTGTGCCCTGCCGGGAGTGGCACAAACAGCATCACGCTCCCAGGGGTTCAGCTCCCTCCCCCTCCCCCTCCCCCCAGCACAGCAGCTCCTCCCCCCGCAGACTCCCCCGCACCTGAAGCAGCAGACGAGCCTCCATGGCCTCTTTGCAGGTGATGAAGTAGGGCTTCATGAGCAGGATGTCCTGGCGCAGCTTCTGCAGGGAGACGCAGCAGCCGGGGCTCAGCCCCCGTCCGACAGGGACCGGACCCCGCCCAGGGACGCGCAAGGGCCCAGCAGTAGCACGTGTCGGGTAACCTGGCCCCAGGGTCTAGGGCTGGGGACGTACAACTCTGTCCAAACACACAGCCTGGGGGACATGCCTGGGAGCTGCTCCCAGCCCCCGCAGAGCTGGAAGCCCCACGGAACTGCCCCACACTGGGGGAAGAACACGCTCACGAGCCAGACGGGACCTCAGCCCTTCGAGCCAGGCCACGAGCCCCAAACAGAGCCCAGCCGTGGACCCAGGCACTTACCCGGATCTCCACCAGCTCCTCCACGTAGTTAAAGAGAAGGGGGTTGATTTCTCGTAGCTTGAGCACCGGGCGTGACACCATCAGGGCAAGGTAACGCATGCTGCAGCGGGAGACCTGGGCCCGGAGAACACAGCCGCCTGTTATTCACCATGGGCAGGAGCAGCACTGCCCTGTGCCAGGGGGCCCCCGCCCTGTGCCAGCCCAGGGACAGCAGCACGAGTCTTCGCTTGCTAATCCTCCATCACCCACGGGTGGCGGTGGCAGCCCATGGTTCGGGGAGATGGCCCTGCAGGCCCAAGTGATTAGCACAGAGGAGGTTGGGGGGGGGGCTGCTGGTTGCGGCCCCTCCATGCTGACAGTTGTTCTGGTGGGTAAAGGACATGCCTGGGGGCCTGGGAGGGGGTCTGCTGTGCTGACCCAGCTGAGAAACCAGCCCAACTCCGTGTACAGAGCCCCCGTCTCTCGCGGGTCACCAGGGATCCATCTCCTAGGGCGGTTCCCCTCTTTAAATGAGCCCTGCAGGCCCCGGCCTCGCATCACAGGCCACCAGGTGCAGATAGGAGCTAGCTTTGGCCTCTGCCCAAAGGCTCCATGTCCCACCCCCCGGCCTGTGCCCTGGCTCGGCTCAGCGTCCTCTAGCGTCGCCTCCCGCCCTCCCAACCCTGCTCACCTTGCGGGGTTCGAAGTCCCAGTTGTGGATGACGCGGGCGGGGATGGTGGCCAGGTCGTTCCAGTGGCAGTTCCCGCAGTAGTATAGGCCAGTGTAGTCGCACTGCCTGGCCTCGCTGGGCACGCCCCCTGCACGGGACACAGGGCTGTCAGCCCAGCACGCCAGGAACAGCCTCAGGGCCCCAATCCTGCCAGGTCCCCCGTCCCAGCCCCTCCCAGACCCAGCAGGGGTCTCTGCTCTCACCTGCCAGGGCAGTGCCTGTGGGTGGCTTCCTGTTGCTCCCCTTAGCCAAGCCCTGTGCTCTGGGAGGCTAGGTGAGCATCATTGGCCCTATTCTGCACTTGGGAAACTGAGGCTCAGAGAGGGGAAGTGACTCACCCATGAGCTCACAGTGAGTCAGGGCAGAGCCAGGACCAGAAGCCATGTGTCCTGACACCCAGGCCTCCTCCCCATATCTCTGCTGTCATCTCCTCCCACTGCCTGTGCTTAGCCCATGCTCCCTTCACTCCATATATCCAGAGCAACCTCCCGCGGGTTCCAGACACGCCCCTGCAGAACCCCCAGAGCCCCAGGGATGCCAAGTAGGCTGAGCACAGGCCTGGGAGCCAGGAACCCCCGAGATCTAATCTCAACCAAGCCCTGCTCTCCCTGAGGCACGGCAGGTCCTGCACTGCTCCGTGCTCCAGGGTGACCCCACGGATGTGTTGGCTGTGTGCACCCAGGCCACAGGGATCACCCCCTCCCGCTAACGGAGATCTCCTACAGCAGGAGCGGGAGGGGCCCAGGGACGTGGGTTCCGGTCCCAGGCTCGTGCCCTTGGTCTGCCGCAGGCAGGCTGGTAACTGCGAGGGATAATGGCTCTCCCCGGTCAGTCCCCTCCCACGCGGGTGGCACTTACGGAGGGAGATGGGCGCCCGGCACTCTGCACAGCGGTAATCCTGGCTGTCCAGGCCCGTCTCGGGGCAGATGCTCAGCTCGTACTCGGCCTGGTGGCTGACCTTGGACCTCACGCAGGACTTGGTGATGAGGTTCAGGCACTTGCTGTGACAGCGATAGTAACAGCCTGGGGGGGGACACGGCACAGAGACCCAGGAGTCACCCGCCCGGCCCAGCCTGACCCAGCTGGGGAGCACCCAGGCCCCACGACACTGGGAACTGGCCCCACCCTGCAGGAGACAGGCCTCGCCTGCACGGCAGAGAAAGGCTCAGAGCAGAGGGAGTGGCAGCGGAGAAGTGAGTGGGGTATTTATGCCATCAGGGTTCTGCACTCCTGTCTGCGGCAGGCCCCAGGACGCCAGAGAGCCACTCGCCCAGGCCGCCCCGTTCCGGGAGCTCTGCTGCCTCCCCTCAGCGTGAGGGGGAAGCTTTGGCTGAGCTCCAAGAGATCAGCTCTGCCAGGAAGGAGAATGAGCCTCCCCCTGCCCTGGGGCTGGCTGCTCACCTGTGCAGGTGTACCAGGTCTGAATCAGCCCCCAGATGATGGTATTGCACTTGTCACACGTCTGCTTGACGCTCTTACTCTTCTCCTTGTAGAAGCGATGTTCCAGGAGCACCCGGATGTTGGGCTCGTCCTCGCCGGGGTCCTGCAGCACGGACAGACAGACGGACAGAGCAAGGCTGAGCCGGGGAGACGTTCGCCTCCTTTGCCCCGAGAGCCAGGCCATCGCCTCCTGAAGGCACCACTCCCAGCACCCCGGGGTGGGGGCCCCCACTCCCTGCCCGGGCTGCGGGACAGCTGAAGCCTTGGCCTTGCTCTCAGCACTGCATGGCCCCCGCTAGCAAGTCAGCAGGGAGGCCAAGGTGCCTGGGACAGAGCAGGATCCTGCCCTTTGCTACCCAAGTGGGCTGCTCTGCGCCCACACAGTCGAGGCCTCAGCCAGCAGAGCCACTAGCTGGCCGCAGCCCCCACCCAGCCCCCGGGCCACACCTTCAGCTCCTGGAGTTTCAGGCGCAGGTGGATGAGCCTCACCACAGCGTCTTTCTGCCTCTCCGAGTGCTCGGGGAGCTCCAGGATCACCTGCTTGCACTCCTCGATCGCCTGCCGCAGCTGCTGGATGTCGGAGGCCAGGAACAAGCCCTGCAGGCAAGAGATGGGCAACGCCGGTGAGCAGCGCTGCCCCCGCTGGGCCCTGGCACGGTGCCCCTCCCCACCCCAGGCATGGAACCTTCCCAGGCTGCCCCTGCTGGACCCAGGCACAGGGCCCTTCCCCACCCCGGGCACAGAGACTCCCCAGGTGCCCTGCTGGGCCCAGGCATGGTGCCCCTCCCCACCCTGGGCACAGACTCCCCACACTGCCCTGCTGGGCCAATCGTTGCCTCACCACAGCTCCTCCAGCCCCAACCTTCACCCAGTCGCCCACAGAGACTCCTGCCCCAGCTGCCCGCCAGCTCCTCACCACAGGGCGGGAGAAGTGGTCCTCCGCCAGCCCCAAGTCCATCACGCGCTCTGAGCACTGGAACCCGGGGTCCCCGTGGGACAGCCCCAGCAGCGAATCTGTAACAAGCAGAGACACATGGAGAGGGAGGGGAGACATCTGCCTGGGGAGACCACAACAAGCCGCACCCCCTGCAGAACATGGGCCCCAGAATCCGCACTGGACTGAATGGTGAGGGGCACCGGGCCTGGAGGCAGCTCTGGGCACCAGGGCTGAGGAGCAGCAGCCCTTAGCCCCTCCCACGGGAACCCCCCAAATCCTGGGGACACAGGAGAGGTGTCACTCAGGGCTGCCCCTGCACAGACCTTCCCAAATGCACACCCTAGAGCAGGACCCAGGAGACCTGGGTGGGTTTGGAGATGCCCACTCACTCCCCGACACACTGGGAAAGCACTTTCCCGTCACACTTCACAGCCTCTCTGCACCCTGCCCCAAAGAGAACGACCGGGTGAGGCCTGCGCTTCACCGCTTCCCTGCCCAGTCAAATGGCCACGCAGCCAGCGGGTGGACGAGCCGGGGCTAGAACCAGGAGTCACTGGCACCTTTCTGGGAGTCTGCCCGGGGTAGAGGCGCCACCTGGGAGAATCCAGTGTCCTCTCCCCGCACCTCCAAGGTGTGAGGAAAGCCTCCCAGATAATGGCACTTCGGTCTCTGGCAGCCCAGGGACTGGGCAGGAGATTGGCTAGCAGGGACCTGATGGGGGAGGACTGGGGTCAGAGGGTTGTGGCAGCGGGGGCTCCCTGGGCCAGCGCCAGCCCCTGGTCACTGCATGCTCCCCGCCAGTGGTAGACATGCACACCCCTCCCCCCGCAGCATGGGCAGGGAACCCCACACTCACCTCGACAAGAAAGGTCATCCCCAGCCTCCTGCTCATGCTGGCCTTGCCCCGGCTGCTTGTTGAAGGGGTTGAGGTGGGCCTGTCGGAACCGGACCAGCTTCTCATCACATTCCATAGCAGGCCAACCTGCCGGGGCACGCAGAGGTGAAGGGAGCCGGGCACGTCACCTGCCCCAGGTGCTCACCCCTCTGCCTGTGACACCAGAGCTGGGGACCAGGCCACAGCTGGCATGCCTGATCCTTCCCTCCCCCGGCCCAGGCAGCTTCCACTTCAAACGGGAATTGATGGATAATTTTTCCCAGCCACCACCGAGCAGTATCACCCCCTGCCGCTCACGCGCTCTGTGGGGCTTGTGCTCCACAGCAGAGGAGGTAGAAAAACCAGTCTCTCCACTCGCCTGTGTCACCAGACGAGATTCCAGCCAAGTGAGCCAGACATCCGGGAGCCCGGCACCCCATCATTACAGCACGCTCCCCAGCTCCGGCCACTTGGAGGGACTACTCCCAATGGCACTCGACAAACGTGTTCGGACAGTGCAGAGCCAGGGCCTCATTGCTCTAGCCACACACACTGCCCCGAGGGACAGATGTGTTCACCCCCTTTTACAGGCGGGGAACTGAGGCACAGAGACATGAAGTGACTGGGCCAGGGCACCACAGGCCAGGGACTGAACCCCAGTCCTGTGCTCTCCCCACAAGGCCAGCCTTCCTCTGACGCTCAGGGCTACACTCCACAGATTGATGCCGCTGGGTCGACCTCTTGGGGGGAAGTATCCAGCCCTCTATGCGACAAAGCTAAGCCGACCTAGGCCCCGGCGTGGAGACAGAAGAATTCGTCCATCGACCTAGCTCCTGCCTCTCAGGGAGATGGATTGACCCTGCCGGCAGGCGAACCCCCCCGCTGCTGGAGCCAGCATCTGCACTGCAGCGTCTCACCCGTAGACAAGCCCTTCGGCCCACAGGAAAACTCCACATTTGTGAAGAGAAACGTCCTTGAGCCTCTTCTCCCTGGACAAGCAGTGGCCGCTGGGGTTCTGGGAGGGGCTGAACCTAGCAACACAATTACAATCGGACACAGCTGGGGAGTCGGTAACACCTCAGCATGCTGAACAGACCAACCAACCGTGCAATCTCTCCTCACAGCACTGCCACCGCCTAGGTGGGGGAAATCCAGAGCGCTCATTGTGCTAGGAGCTGCACAGACCCCCCAGGACCCCAGACAGGGGATACAGGGCACCACTGTACTGCAAACACAGACCAATGGGGCTCAGCCCCACACCCCACTGCTACTTTTGGGAACCCCTGGCCCAGCTTTGTCCTTTGCATACGATCAGTCTCTAGCTCATGTCAAAGCTTCCAACTGCCTTCTCTTCAGGACTGACCTCACCTGAGCTACCCCAAGCTACACGCAGGCTCTTTACAGCTAGTGAAGACAAGGCCGCCCGTCGGGAATGGCCAAGCTGACTCTGAGCGGCCCGCTTTGTTCAGTACCAGACGCACCACGGAGAGGTTCATGGTGGGTCAGCCACAGGGCAGCTCCTTCCCAGCCCCTGCTGTACACACTGCTGTGCCTCAGTTGGGATGGGGGAGATTTGTGCAACTGGAGTCAGATAGGTAAAACCCCTTGTGTGGGCTCAGTTCTACTAGTGTAACATGCTTACTGGGATAGCTAGTACCATATGGGACGGGAATAAGCTGTAACAGTATCAGCAGACTAGCGGCTGTACCGATTAACTAAACTGACATCGTTAGGAGCGGTACAACTTTTGGGTTTGCGTTCGTCCTTATGTCCAGAACAGAAGGATGCATGTTCCTGCCGGGGAGGTTTGTCTAGCATAGCTGTGGATGTTTCCGTACTGGTCTGCGTCGAGTCGAGCACTCTGCTGGCACCATAACCCTAATGATGCTCTTTACCGAGTGAACTGTCTGACCATTCGACAGCGATTCTACAGTGATCCGTTTCACTTCCTAGTTCTCGGAATCAGCCTGACATCCAAAAGGGACATTTAAATGCAGGAGGCTGCTTTGCATGAAATAATGTTGAAACCGCTACTTAATTTCCAGAAACCATTTCTGATCCCATTTAATAAAGAGACATTGTCAGGATCAGTCTGACCTCCAATTTTAATGCTGTAAACAAACAGATACCCACCCACAAGCTTTTTCCAAACCCACGATGCACACAGAAACACATCTCTTCTCAGAACTCCAGAGCGAGCAGTTAGCTTTCTAAACCATTCCCCTGACATCTAACACCCAAACAATTCAGCATCCAGACCGGAGTTTCATTGTGCAATGCCAGAGATAAGCACAGAGGAAGCAGAACCGTGCTAAGGGCAAGAATACATTATTTTCCCACTTCCAAAACTCCACACTTCATTAGCAGCAGGGGGAAGGAACTTGGTTTACAAAAGGTGTGTTTTCAAGTTGCAATCTCACCCCTATGAACAGGCAGCTAATGAATGCACCAGCTAGATGTAGGCCCCAAATAAAGCAGTTTAGGCCCTTCAACAGACAACTCTTGAAAAACATCAACAGTGGAGCCTAAAGCAAATTGTCACTGCAAGCCTGGTTGGTAGCCAGGGTGGGATTTCAATGCTGGGCTGGGCTCTTTACTCACGGTGAATGTAGTTGGGTTTGGACAGTTTTCCAGGTGGGATTTTCAAAAGGATCGCTGCACTGCTGTGACAAAACTGGAACTGTGGTGCTATCCACATCCCCAAATAAAACCATCCCCGAGTTACTGTCCCCGCTCCCCCTGCCCCCGGAGCTCCCACGGCCAGAGTGTGATGATAAACATGCTCAGTGCCTATACTAGGCTTCACAGCAGAGCTCATGGCACCCACACCAGCAATGCTCCACAGCGTGCAGGAGAAAGGGCATGGTACAGGTGGGAGACCCTCGCCAGGTGTCACACGCCCAGAGCTAGGGTCAGGATGCAGATTTCTGCAGCGCATTGCAGAACCTGGGGCCCAAATACCGTGGTGATGGGCACCACAGAATCCGCAGGACCCAAATCTCCCAACCTGGGCCCCCACCGCCTTTCCTCTAGGACGGGCACAGGGCAGCACCTCCGTCACGTTACTGAAATTATCTGGGACCATATAGATCATTGGTGCAATGAAGGTCCTGTAGGGGCACCAAATCTTAGGTAAAGGGGGTCATATAAGGTGTCTACGATCCAGGTTATGGTCTGCTGATTATGATTATGCTATCTGTATGTGTGTATCTTGTTTGTAGCTAGAGTTATGAAGATTGGCTGTATAGCATCTGTATTTCAAACTTCTGCTTGCTTTTGGGTGAAATCCCAAACAAAGTTACTGTTGGCCTGGCCTTCCTGATGGCCCATCAAGTTCCGGTCAAGCTAACAATGAACTTTGTAGATGCCTGTCCACATCCGAGCTTCCCCGGGAATGTGGCCTGGCTGCTCAGGTGCTGAATCTTGAAGAGTCATGTAACTGGACCACATGGCCCTGAAACCTCCATTTTACAACTGGACTCTGATTAGCAAGAAGGAGGCGGTCTCCACCCACAAGAGGAGGTCTATATGAACATGGGAGAAAGATCTCCATTTTGTCTTTAATCTCCAGTCTGGCTCCTACTTCTGGATGGGACTTTGCTACAAATGGGCACTCTGGCCAAAGGATTGATGACCCATTCCTCCCGGGAATGTATTCCAGAGACTCTGATTTGAACCTGCAGTTATTCTACAACTGATGCAAGCCATTACTGCATGGATTTGATTTCCTTTAACCATCCCTGACCCTCACCTAGATCTTTTCCCTTGTATAATAAACCTTTAGATTTTAGATTCTAAAGGATTGGCTACAGCGTGATTTGTGGGTAAGATCTGATTTGTATATTGACCTGGGTCTGGGGCCTGATTCTTTGGAATTGGGAAGAACCGTTTTCTTTATTTGGGGTGTTGGTTTTCATAACCCATTTGTCCCCAGGACAGGTGGCTGCTGGTGGTGATACTGGGAAGCTGGAGTGTCTAAGGGAATTGCCTGTGTGACTTGTGGCTAGCCAGTGGAGGAAAACCAAAGTCTCTTCTGTTGGGCTGGTTTGGTGCCTTTAGTGCAGAGAAACCCCAGCCTTGGGCTCTAGTTGCCCTTCTGGAAGCGATTTGTCCTGAGCTGACACGCTCAGTGGGTCACGCCAGGAACAACACCGTCACAACCTCCCCCTCCCTGCAGTCGGGGCCGGCGGATCAGGTGACGTCTGGGGCAGTTTGCAGACCCCCCGCCAGTTAGGGGCTGGGGGCGGCCCCCTGGCCGGGGGGGGGGGGGGCTGAGTCTAGAGCCACGCGCGCCTCTCCCCCTCCCCGCGGAGCAAAGTAACAAGCGCGGGCCGGGAAGACGCCGCAGGTCCCAAAACTTCCCAAGCGCCCCGGCCCCACGCGGGGCGGCAGCGACCCCTCCCGAGCCGTCCCGGGGCCCAGCGAGGGGGCTGAACACGAGCCCCCCCCCGGCCGAGACGGGCAGGGGACCCCGCCCGGGCCCGGGCCCGGGCCTCACCTGCTCATGGCCCGCCGGCTCCGCAGCGCAGGGTCCGCCCGGCGCCAGCCCGACCCGCCGGGTCCGCCCCGCAGCCCAGCTGCCCCTGCTACATTGTAGCGAGCTCGGGCCGGGGCGGGGGGCGCAGGCGCAGAAGGCGGCGGAGGGGGCCGCTGCTGCCCCCCGCCGGCTGGGCGGACCGCGCGCCCCGGCCGCTGCCCCGCCCCGAGCAGAGCCCGCAGGATGCGGGGAGGGGGCCAGCAGCGGGGACCCCCGGCCCGAGCAGCCGCCGAGCGCCCCCAGGGCGGGGCTCCGTGGGGCCGGACGCCTGTGTACAGTGCGGGGCGGGGAGGCACTGAACTGCCTGTAGCCCTGCGTCGGGTGGCACCGCCTTGTTCCAGCGCCTCTGGCTGGGCTGGGGGGGCAGCAGGGGCCCGTCGCCTCTTGCAAGAGAAACCCGGTATCGGGGGCTGCTCTGGGGACCCGCAGCCTCGGGAGCTGGGGCGGGGCGGAGAACGGCTCAGCAGAGTCAGGCGCTGCGCACTGGACCATCTACACCCCCCCCCCCCAGCGCCTTCCTTCACCCGCCTTCCTCCTCCTCACTCGGTCCGCCCAGGCGTCTCCCAGCGCCGGTTTCTAGCGCTCTCCCGGCTCCCCTTCGGGGGATCCTGTCTTCTCTGACTTGCCTTTTCCCTTCTGGGTTCTCGCTCCCTCCTTTCCCCGTCACTGCCCCTCGCCTCTGCTCCTCCGTCCCCCCTCTCAGGACCGCGCCTGCTCCTCGGAGCGAGCTCGGCTGTCACCTTCCCAGTGCAGGTCAACGGGCTGAGCTGGGCTTTTCCCACTTCATCCTGCCCACTGCTCCTCTAAGGCCCCGTACATTCATGGGGCTAACTGGGCTGCAATTAGCTGGCTCGTGTATTGCAGCGCTACTGGTGATTATCAGAACTGCTCAGCTGTGTGTCATAGGCCAGACGTCTGCACCGCACATGAAGATTCTCCTATGATGCAGATAGCAGGGTGCGTGCTGCAGAGGAGTTCTGATTTCCTTCTCTGATCTTCTTTCAGCTGTGAGCACCAGGTGGCAGAGGCATGCGCCAGGCATGAGTCCCCAGGCCGGGACCTGTCCCGCACAGCACAGGAGAGACTAAAACACACTGGGGGGGTCATGCTTTGCTCCCCGCCCCAGGGATCAGCCTGCATTGCACCCTGTGCGGAGTGGCCATTAGCCGGTGCCTGTGTGGACAAACAGGGCCTTGGTGTGTTCCGCGCTAGCCACCCACTGCCTGCGCTGGTGGAATCTGGGCTCCGGGCCAGGGGACACTCACTCCAGCCAGCACGGTGAGCTCTGTCTCCAGCTGGGCACTGCCATGTCCTGTCCCCAAACCATGGCCCTGTGATACATGGGGCTTGGCACTGCGTGTGCCCACCAGGACCATGCACGGAGTGACGCTTGGGGCTGCGCTGGGGAAGGCAGCGCCTGTTCGCTGCTCCACGAAGATGATGGCTAAAGGCAGCTGTTCCTCTGCCCTCCTTGGCTGTTACTAACCCCTTAACTCACAGGCACAGCAGACCTGGCACCTCCCAACACAATGGTCCCCGTGCCAGCACCACACCCCCTCCCCCTGAGCGTCGGTGCGGAGACAGGGGAAAGGGGTCCCCTGCTCTATGGCTGCCCCACAGCAGGTCAGAGGGTTGTGTTCCCCGGGAGCTCCCCCCAGGGAGCAGCTGTGCTGGCCTGGCCTGGCACCAGAGCAGGCTTGGGGAACAAGGCCAGCTCCTGGAAGGAAACAGTCAGCATGGTGGGTTTAGTCTCATGCTCATGAGGTGAGCGGGGAGGCCCCGTCCCTACCACTCCCACAGCCGTCCCAGGGCCCAGCTCAGGGATCTGCCCATCAACAGGGCTAGTGAGATTCCAGAGACCCCCCCCCCCGCCTTCCCGCCTGGAGAATCAGCCCCAGCACCTCCAGGCAGCAAGGGCCTTCACCCAGTTCCCCGGGGAGCTCCACGGGCCTGCTCAAGAGATGTTCTTTGCAACCTAATTAGCTAATATGTTTAAAACTCTGCTGCAGCAGCATCTCCCAGCCCCCATTCCCTGATCACTCCCGCCCTGTTGGCAGGTGTTTAAAGGGGCCGGCCCCAGCCTGCACTAGGAGGGGCAGGAAGTAGGGTTTAAATACGTGTGTTGAAGATGGTAACTAGCTTTCCCCACTTCTAGCCAGGGCTGAGAGGGGAGCAGAGGAAAAGAGCAGGATGCTTGTGAGCTAGATGATGGTCTGAGGAATGGGCTAGCAGCTGGAAAAGAGCATAATGGGACTGGCCCCAGAGCTGTCCTGTTCCAAGCCCACCATGGAGGAGAGCTGCCTTCTGGGGCACTGGAGAGCAGAGGGTTAATCCTGCAGCACCTTGCAAAGAGAGGAGAGGCACTGCAAGAGGCCCAGCCCGCTGGAGACTCACCCAGTCCAGAGGCAGCAGTGCCCCTTTCCCCAAGGTGCACGGTGCTGCACATGGGAACTTGTTCCCTAAGCCAGCTGGGGAAGTAAGAGCCACTGGCAGCATCTCTCACGGGCACATCCAGGGCAAGGCCTGCAGGACAGGCTACCTCCTCCCTAGGTCAGCGTGAGCGGTGAAGGCTACAAGCAGGGGAGAGGTAGGAGGCTGAAGTGGCCTCTGCCTCTCACCCCAGAGCAGCCCCATCCCTCCAACCACCACCAATTCCTCCCCCCACCCCACTTTACAGAGCACTGGGAAGCCAAGATTCTTCTGTGCTCTCCACCCCAAGCGTGCCTCAGCCAGGTGACTTACTGCTGGTAGCTGAAGTATTGGCCCTGCTGGCTTCTATGAGGCCTCAGCCCTCCACTTCCAACCCAAACCCTTCTCGAGGTTCCCCCCAAAAGGGCAGTTTATCCTACCCCCAGGACAGGGCCAGCTCATGTGCATTGGGCTGAATTCCAGGGCTTTGACAGGCCTGGTCCACCGTTCCTCAGCCATGGAACACTGCTTTGCAGCACGATCAACCCAAACCTCACTAGCATGCAGAGTGGAGGGGCAAAGTGAAGCGTAGGTGGGGGATAGTCAGTGCAGGCTGCATCTGGAATAGCCTCTGGTGGAACTGGGCCCAGCCTGCTGCCGAGCCCCCAGGCCCTGGACTAGCATGGGGCAGGGAACTGAAATCCTGCCAGAAAAGCCTCTTCTGGGGGCTTCTATGAGTCTTTGCACCCCCATCTGTCATTTGGCCCCTCTGCCAACTCAGACCCAGGGTAGGGCGCTGGAGTCTCAGGACCGAAGGATAAATGCTTCTTACAAGCACAGTCCCCGTCCCCCACCCCTGCTAACTCCAGCAGCTCAGTTGCAGGGATGTTGTGGAGTGGGTACAGGCCTGCTGATGGGGGGTGGAATTGCTGTGGCTGGCTGCAGGTCTCCTAGGCACATGAGACTGCTCTTGGCCCTGTGCTTTGGGGGGCCCCCCAGGGGGTCCTGGAAGTGAGGGATTCATCACTTCTACCCTGGGCGCCACCCTCGCCCCCAGGGCCCAGAGTGCTATGGGTGGGCCTGAGCAGGAGTGTCGCCTTTGCCCAGTTCTGCTCCTTGGTGGGGAGTCCTCAGCGGGTGCAAGACACACCTGCCACACGCGTGACCCTTGTGGAGAGTCCTAGGTCATGATGTCTGGGGCTGGCTCAGAAGTGTCTGCCTGCTCTGGAGGCTCCACCCTTATGGATTCAGCCTCCCCGCCCCCAACTCCCATACACCCTCATTAGGCTCCCCCCAAACCCTTTGGTTTAGCCCCCAGGGAATTGAATAGGGGTGCTGCCCAGGGTGTGGAGAAGGACAGCACCCCCACTCTGCTCACAACTGACAAGCAGCATCCCCCTGCTCCCCACCAAACCCACCCGGCTGACACCCATTGCCAAGTCCTGGGGCTGGAACAATGAAGGTCTCGCAGGGGCCCTACTGGACAGCAATACGTTTATTAAGTATTCCAAAAAAATAAAAATCGACACAAACCAGTAAAAAAAATAATAATCAAACATCAGGGTCATCGACATGATCAGAGTCATGAGAACAGGGCACGGCTGCGCCAGCTCAAGGGGGGGAGAGGGGAGATGGTTAGTAAATACTGAATGATTTAAAATTTGGAACCCTTAATCAGAAGCAACTAAGTAGCGGTTGTCTAGAACTCAGCTAACGGGTAGTGAAGACAGAGGACTAAACTGGACAGTAGGGTGCTGTAGAAGCTTGACCTTCATGGTAAGAAACTTGACCCAGGCCAACTCTAGAGGCTTCACTTGGCACCCTGGGCCTCAGATTCCTCCTCATCGTCTTCATACATTTCCCCTTCCTCTTCAGCTGTGGCGTCCTGGTACTGCTGGTACTCGGACACCAGGTCATTCATGTTGCTCTCTGCCTCGGTGAACTCCATCTCGTCCATGCCCTCGCCTGTGTACCAGTGCAAGAAGGCTTTGCGCCGGAACATGGCGGTGAACTGCTCCGAGATGCGCTTGAAGAGCTCCTGGATGGCCGTGCTGTTCCCGATGAAAGTGGAAGACATCTTCAGCCCCCGGGGTGGGATGTCGCAGACGGCCACCTTGACGTTGTTGGGGATCCACTCGACGAAGTAGCTGCTGTTCTTGCTCTGGATGGCGAGCATCTGCTCATCCACCTCCTTCATGGACATGCGGCCTCTGAAGACTGTGGCCACCGTCAGGTAGCGGCCATGACGTGGGTCACAGGCGGCCATCATGTTCTTGGCATCAAACATCTGTTGGGTGAGCTCGGGGACAGTCAGGGCTCGGTACTGCTGGCTGCCCCGGGCTGTGAGGGGGGCAAAGCCTGGCATGAAGAAGTGGAGGCGAGGAAAGGGCACCATGTTGACTGCCAGCTTCCTCAGGTCGGCGTTGAGCTGTCCAGGGAATCTCAGGGACGTGGTAACACCACTCATGGTGGCGGAGACCAGGTGGTTGAGGTCACCATAGGTGGGCGTGGCCAGTTTAAGGGTTCTGAAGCAGATGTCGTACAGGGCCTCGTTGTCGATGCAGTAGGTCTCGTCAGTGTTCTCCACCAGCTGGTGGATGGATAAGGTGGCATTGTAGGGCTCCACTACCGTGTCGGACACCTTGGGGGAAGGCACCACACTGAAAGTGTTCATGATCCGGTCGGGGTACTCTTCACGGACCTTGCTGATGAGGAGGGTCCCCATGCCCGAGCCAGTGCCACCGCCTAGGGAGTGGGTGAGCTGAAAACCCTGCAGACAGTCACAGTTCTCGCACTCCTTCCTCACCACGTCCAAGACAGAGTCCACCAGCTCGGCACCCTCTGTGTAGTGCCCCTTCGCCCAGTTGTTGCCAGCTCCGCTCTGACCTGGGGGGGGAGAAGACACAGTGGATCTCCTCACTTCCATCAGTGGAGAGTCAGGTGTGAGCAGTGACCAGAGCCTTTTGCTGCAGGAATTTGGTCTCTCCTGGGCATGTCCAGCCCTGGGTTTAATAGACACCAGCTGCCAGGGAAGGCTGCTGAGCTATGAGAGGGGCTCAATGTTGCATGAGAAAGTCTGGGAGCTGTCTGGATCAACCCTCTCAGGCTGGCACCACCCACCATGTAGAGCAGCCATGTGCAAGTCTGGAGGCACTGGAAGGCAGGGGGAGCAGCCCCCCATGGGGACTCCCCTGCTCTCTCTGTCCTTTCCCCAGAACTGAAGTAGCCCGTTTCAGGAGCAGACAGCCCGAGGGAACAGGTCATGGGGCAGGCACCAGGCTCAGTGCGGGAGATCTCAGAACAGACAGGATCCAATTCAGCCTTGTCTAAGGGGAGAGGCCCTGAAGGGAGGGGGTGGGTACCAGACGGGGAGTGGCAGGGATGGTTGTAGTGAATTCTGGGGAGTCCTAGGGGCTCTGCATGCATTTCCTGGGCACTGGGAGACAAGGCCTCGAGGGCCCGGCAGAACCGTGGGTTGCCGCGGCGCGCTTCCCCCTAGCACTGGTCCCGTGCTCCTCTGGGCAGGGCTCCACTACTGCTTAGGTCACTCTACCGTCCGTTGCTTGAGCCAGGCACATTACAGAGCCCCGGCGCCGCCCACGCGGGCGCTGCATTGGTGAGAGACGCTCCTCCCCATCCAGAGTCCGCCGCGTGCACAGGGGAGGAGTTGTGACAGGAGCGCGCTCTCCCGTCAGCACCGAGCGTCTCCACCAGACGCACTGCAGCGGCGCAGTGGCACCGGTGTAACGCGTCTCATGTAGACTGGCCCTGGGATGGCAAAGAACAAGGGGCATTTTCCTCCTGTCCCCTGTCATCAGCGCGAGGCTCAACGTCCCTGTTCAGTGACCTTCCCACAGGTTTGTCTAGACTTTCTGCCCTGGGCTGATCAGCTGTTTGCTCCAGCCCTGCCCCTCCATCTCAGCTACACCCCACCCCCATGCCCTCTTCCTCGCAGGGCATCTCCCCCTTCACTTCCCTCCCGGTGAGCTTAGCCCCCCAAAGTGACCCAGTTCTAACAGGCCATTTGCCCCATCACTGTGCTAGTCCCTTCCCTACCGCCCCGGCCTGGCTGCTCTACCTAGACTAAGCTCTTCTGGGCTGGGAGCCTCTCCTCTGTCCAGCACCTCACATGAAGCGGCCCCTAGGCACTACTGGGGTAACACGGCAGTAGAGACACGGCCCAACGAGAGGGGACAGCAGCCAGGCAGCTGTGTCGCGAGGAGCTCTGGGTGAGCGGCTCAGCTGGACCAGCTAGCGGCCAAGAGACACGCCACAGGGCAGGACGGGGTTAGAGCAGCAGGGGGCTGGGACGTACCAAAGATGAAGTTGTCGGGTCTAAAGAGGTGTCCAAATGCCCCCGATCGAACACTGTCCATGGTCCCGGGCTCCAGGTCCACCAGGATCGCACGGGGCACATACTTGTGAGCTGGAAAAGAGAGAGCACATGTTCCCTCTTACCTCACCAGGCTCCAGGGGACCAGCCTCCATGGCTTGGCCTTAGAGTCCAGAAGAGCCAGCTCATCTGCTGAGACTCCAGCCTCACCCCGGGCATTGGCAGCACCTCCCCACCCATGGGCCCGGCTCGTTCTGTTCGAGGGCTGGAGCTTCAGCACAGGGCCGTTTGGGTTTGGGGACAAGCTCAGAACTCTGTGCTCTGGGGCAGGGCTGGGAACATCCCCCCACTGCACCCCTGAAGGCAGGTCCTCCCTCCTGGGAAGCCGCCACCAATGGAAAAAGGAGCACAGGCAGCGGTCATATCCCCTCTGGCTGGACGGGGCATTTGCAGTCCCAAGCAAACCACCCCTGAGATCACTCAGCCCCACGCCCCATACCAGTGCCCATTCCAGACAGACGAGGCAGGGGCCTGTTTCGCCCTCCCGTTAACCCCAGCAGCCGGCCCTGCACCACAGTAACCAACCGGCATCACCGTAACCTCCCCCGGCCGGACTGACGAGCGGGAACCATCCCCAGAACAATCCCGGCCAGCAGAGAGCACCCCAGGAGAGCGGCACAGCTCCCACGGCTCCGTGGGGGCTGGGCACACCACCCACCCGCCCGGCGTTCCCACACCGATACCTTGGGGAGCCGGCGGCCATGGAACAGCCATCCCAGAACGGCTCCATTTCCCAGCCCAAGCTCCCGGCCTGCGGGGAGGCAGCAGGGGCTTTTCTGGGAGATGTCGGGGTCCCCGGGGCTGCGGGGCCAGAGCTTCTCTTTACTGCGGGGGTGGAGGATCAGCCAGTGCACACAGGAGAGGGGGCTCGGGGCAAGTACTCGTATCCTTGAGCAGCACTGCTAGGGGCCAGAGAGGAAACTCTGACACGACAAATCCTGCTCCAGCCAGCCCGGCCCAGCTGAGAGAGCAGCCAGCTTGGGACTTACAGGAAGCTTCATTGTAGTAGACACTGATCCGCTCCAGCTGTAGGTCAGAGTCTCCCACGTAGTTACCGCTGGGGTCTATTCCGTGCTCATCGCTGATCACTTCCCAGAACTGCAGAGAGAGCAGGGGGCATTCAGGAGGGACGGAGCTGTGGGCACCCGGGCAGGAACAGGCACCGCATTGAGCTAGGAGAGGCACCAGGCCCATTTCCTTTGTTCTCCAGAGAACACAAAGCCAAACCGCTCCACTCCAAATGCCAGCCAACGATTCCAGCTTGGCCATGTGGAGTGAATCCTGGCACCCAGGAACAGGGCGAGAATCCGATTCTGAAGTGGCCCTGCCCCACTACACCTCAGAGCAGGGCCGGTCCTACAACAGCCTGCTCTGGTCACAATAACATGACTCCTAGCTCACTGTCTAGCCTTAGACACTCCACCCCACGCTCCCCGAGGGAGGACACCTTGCCACCAGGAAACCCCTCTGGCTATTTCCAGAGAAGGGGTCTCTAGCGATTGAATCCCCTGACCCGACCTGGTCTGGCTAAGCAGGAGCCCCAGGAAGGGATGAGGAGTCGAGGGGCATTGTAAGGCAGAGCAGGGCACTGGACAATTGCTCTGTGGTCACACCCTAGCCAAGCTTCCTCCGAGAGTCAAGAGCTGCCTGTGGCACTAGAGGACCGACACAGAGACATTGATTAGGTTTCACCTGTGAGCTCCACAATGAGCCGACACTTGGGACCAACCGTGCCCAGGGGCCAGTCACCGCTCAGGGACAAGGGTCGCTTTGGAGACCAAGGCCTGAATTCTCAGATTCCAAGGCCAGACAGGACTCTCCAGTCTGACCCCCTGCACACCACAGGCCAGAGATCTGCTCCCAGGTAATCCCTAGAGCAGAGCTTAGGAAAACATCCCCCATCCCTGATGTACATGTGGTCAGCAATGGAGAATCCACCACGGCCCGTGGCAAGTTGTGCCAATGGTAGATACGCTCAGTAAAAAATGTACACCCTCTTTCCAGGCTGAATTGTGTAGACTCACCTTCCAGCCATGGGGTGGCGCTAGACCTCTCTGCTAGGCTGAAGAGCCCATTATGAAATGTTTGTTCCCCTGTTGAGGCTCCATACACCAAGTGAGTAAGAATCTACCAGAACCCAACAAGACTGTCTGTACCATTGGCTCTTCTTTGTCATTGGGTAACACAGCGCTTTGCATCAGTACATCTCATAGCTTTACATCCAGAGTCCCATTCACAGGTGGGGAAACTGAGGCACAGGGTGGGGAAGTGACTTGCCCAAGGCAACGCACTAGGCCAGGCCAGTGAGAGCTGGGAATAGAACCCAGGTCTCCTGAACAGTCCAGTCCTCTATCCACCAGGCAACACTGCCCGTATGCTGTTTGGGGAGGCCTTGGTGGAAATAAGAATCAGGCCCAACTCTTAATTTGAACAGGCTCCCTGAGATACCAGGGGAGTCCCCCCTGGGGCTAGAGCAGGCTGCTAAGATGCAGGTCTTCAGACCTCCAGCTAGCAGGTGAGTCCTTCATAGGAGGGCAACATTGTGCAACTGGCCAGTGGCCGGCACACCAGGGAAGCCCACAATGGAGTGAGGCCCCTGGGGCGGGAGCCAAGGTCCTGCACAAAGGCCGCGTCACTCTGACAGCTGCTGGAGTCACTGCAGGGAGATGTTCCTGGAGGGTCAGTGGTTAACAAATGGCTCCAATCACAGGGCCCAGACTCCCGGGTTCTTTCAGCAGCGCAGGAAACGCTCCACGCCTGCTGCTCCGTCTCAGCCGGGCTCCCTGTCAGCCTACGGGGGCCCCAGTCTGCCAGCAGCCAGTCCTGTCTACACTGCGCACTGCCTGGCTCTGTGCCAGACAGGAGCTAGCCATGGTGCTGCAACACACTGACCTTCGGTTACCTCCCACCCCACCCGCCTTTGTTCCGGTGGGATTCGGGGACAGCCAAGGAGGACGGGCAAGGGAGCGAGAGGCGCTCTGGGAAGGAGGCTTTGGCTTCCTGTTCCAAAGGAGCCTGAAGCCAGAGAACGCGGCTGAATCTGCTGCTCTCTGCAACTCCCCGGGCTCTGGCCAGCCCTTAGCACGGGCACAGCGCTGCAGGGGGGCGATCAGGCTGCCCGTGCCCACCCTGCCTTCGCAGGGGTCAACCAAAGTCAAATACACCAGCTGTGCCAAGCCCCCTGCCCAGAGAAACACTGGCCAAGCCAGGCCTATTGAACACATCACCCCCATGTGGCCTCATCCCCAGCAGAGGCCTTGCTTTGATTCTATTCCCCTCCCACTTGGGAGGTTGCTCCCTCGGGTGCTCCTGTGGAGGTCCTTGGAAGAGACACTTCCTCTCGTGGGAGAGCGGGGGAGCGCTGTAAGCATGGAGCTCCAGAATGGGGGGCACTAAAGCTAAAGCTCCCCCAGCTCTGGAAACTGGGGAACATATGTTCGGGGGAGCATCGGGGACGCGTCCTGCCTCTGACCCTGCTGCGTGACTGGGGCCAGCACCACTCAACTGGGCCCCGGTTTACAGCCGTGGCTGGGAGGACAAGTAGGGACAGATTGCAAGGTCAGGGTGATCCTAAAATCCACAACAACGTCCTCCTGCAGCACGAGTTCTCTGTGCAGAGCGGAGCTCGTCCCCCCAGTGACCCTGTGTTCAAGGGACCTCCCCCGCCCCTGGGCTCTGAGCCCACCAGAGCCCCCAGCAAGGACTCGAACCCAGCTCCAGAGCCCCGGTACAGACACAGTGCTCCGCATTGATCAGCCATGCCAGTGACAGGGCTGATGAATGATTCCTGCCCAGTAACACAGAAAGGAGTCTCCTCGGGTTGGAAATACAGAGGGTCCCCAAACACCGAGCTCAGGGAAGGACCCAGCTGACGGGCGGTTGAGAGACATGCTCCAAGGCAAGAGCTGTGCAAGCAAAGGTCAGCTGGAGACTGGGACTGGAAATTAACCCCTTTGATCCCAGTGAGTGGTAGAGTGCACCCAGGCACAGCTCCGTGGACAGTCCCTCTGCGCTACCCACCCTGCCCCCTCCTCTCCTTCCTTCTGGGGGAATCCAGGGCTCTGTCATGCTCCCCTGTCCCAGCCGGGGGGCCCCACGCTCAGCAGTGCGGGGATGGGGGAGATCCCCACACCTCTGGAAAAACGGGCTGCAGAGATTTCTGCCACAAGCCCTCCTGGAAATGGGCATTGGCAACCTTCCAGAGCAGATTATTCCGCTTGGTATCTGGCCTCTCCCCCTCCTCCAGCCACCTGGCCTATTAGTGGCAGGTTTTCTTCCGGCCCCTGGTGACCAGGATAATGACGAACCGTCCCCCCCTTCATCCCTGCTGGACGCACTCAGCTGCAGCAGCACAAAGACTCCCAAGCACTGATTTGATTCCAGCCTCCTCCCCTCAGCCCTCCCGGGACAGGGCAGGAAGCCGCCGAGTCTCCTGGCAGACTCGCCTTGTTCTAGATTCAGAGCAGGCACAGATGGCCCCCAGAGGCCTGACTGATGATTAGCTGCCTCTCACTAAGTCACCGCAGCAGGTGTCTCAAGCAGGCGTGCCCAGCATCACGTGTGACACATGCAATTGACGTGGGATTGCCAAGCCGGGTTCAGAATCCCCCTCCCCCAGCCAGATTCCTGTATTTCAGTGTCTGCCTGGAACAAAGGCACCTTCCCCGGGCCCTAAGCCCAGCTGGAGCCAGCTTTGCCCCTGGCCATTCCCCGCTTGGCTGCAGGAAGGGGACTGACGGATGTTCCTCTATTATTGCTGCATTTCACCCACAGGACGGTGCTTATGGAAATCGGTCCCAGATCCCACAAGACAGAGAGAGGCCGAGCCGCTGAGTCGCTCCTCAGCTGTGACTGGGGAGGAGGCTCCTGGCTCCACGGGATGTGTCAGGGAGGCGGGGGAGGGGGATGTACATGGCTGCTCCGTGCTATTGTCCTGCCCTGGACCCCAGGTTGCTTTGTCACCGTTTCTCCGGAGCTGGAGGAAGCCCAGGCTGCAGCGGCTCCCTAGCCCCTGGCTCTGGTGGGTCTCAAGGGATCACCGAGGCTCCAACCATGGAGGGGAGTCAGGACAAAGGCCCCAGAGCGCCGCCCTTCCAGCAGGCCCTGCTTTCTGCTGCAGAGGTCAAAGGGTTCGCCTGGGGCCCACGGCAGGGTGCGGCTCCGCAAGGTCCCAGCCTACCCCAGGCTCCCAGACCTTGGCTGTAGCCACTAGCTCACCCAGCCGGCAGTGACGGCGGGCAGCTGGCCTGTTAAACCAGAACAAAGCCTCCCACAAGCACCCCTGCCAGCATCCTTATGCGGGGCGGGCAGGGCAGCTCCTGCCCTCACCCTCTGGGGAGCCTGGGGCTCCCTTCCTCTCCGGTTGTTCCTCCTGAGAGGTGCCAGACGAAGGATGCGCAACAAAGGGCCCCGCCTCCGTTGCCGTCTCTCAGACTCCTGCCAGCCGAGCCCAGTCGCCTCGCAGGCAGGCCGGGCACAGATCTCGCCCGCAGCCCTCAGACGGGGGCTGGGCGGGAGGAAGGGCTTCTGCAAGGAGCAGGGTCACGCGTCTGCCACCCACCAGCCTCTGCCAGCTGCAGCAGGCGACCCGCCCCCCAGAACATCTGGGGCAGCTCCCCCCAGGCACTGCGCTGCCCTGGCACGAGGGGGCTGAGTAGCCCCCCAGCCGCCCCTCACCCCAGCACTGAGGGGGGCGCAGCCCCTGGGAGGGGCTGGGGGAGCGCAGAGAAGCGATGCTGGAGCACCCCATCCCCCCACAGCATCTCTCAGGCCCGGGGCTCTCCGGTCAGGCCCCCCCACCCACGGGCCGCCCCCCCCCCCCCCCCCACAGCGGAGGCAGCCGGTGCCCCACGCCCCGGCCGCGCAGCGCTGAGCTCATCCCTTTGTTCCCAGCTCCGCAGTGCCGGGGCGGAGCTCGCTCGCCCCGCAGCCCCCTGTCCCCGGGGAGGGGCAAGCACCGCCCACCGCCTCCGCTCCGGCCGCGGCTCGGCCCCGGCCCCCTCCTGGCGATGCGGGGCCCGGCCCAGGGCAGCCCAGCCCGCCCGGCAGGACGCGGAGCCGCGGCCGGTACCTTGGCTCCGATCTGGTTGCCGCACTGGCCCGCCTGGATGTGCACGATCTCCCTCATGCTGGCCCGGGGCGGCGGCTGTGGCTGGTGCAGGCGGCTCGGGGCGCAGGAGCGGAGCGGGCGGGGGGCTGCGGAAAGCGGCCGGGCGCCTGCCGGAGCCTTTTATAGGCGCCTCCCGCTGCACCGGTCGGCCGCTGACGTCACCCCGCCAGGCCCACCAATCAGCGGGCGCCGCTACATATGCTGCAACATCCCTGCAGCATCAGCACCAGCGCATCCCTCGGCCGGCGCCGCCTCTCCCCGCACAATGCAACAGCTGCCGCGCCCCGGAGAGCAGCCGGGGACCCCCCAACACAGCTGGGGGGAGGGGACAGAGCATGAGGGGGACAGGCAGTGGGCTAGGACCCGCCTGGCCTGGATTTGGGTCCTGGCTCTGCCCCAGTCTCCCTGGGTGACCTGCCCAAGTCACTGCGGGGGCCCGAGGGCGGGGCTCAGCGCTGGGTGCATGTGGGGTGCTGGCCAGTCAGGATCGGGACCCCCAGTGTCTCCACCCTCTCCCCCCCCGTCTGGGCCCTTCCCCTTCTGAGTGCTTTGAAGCAAGGCCTGTCTGTGCAGGGCCTGGCGGCGGGGCCGGGGGCGGGGGGGGGGAAAAATTTCTACAGCCAATGAAAGCCGGAGCTGAAGGTCGGACCTGCCAGCACAGATCAGCCCAGGAGCGTTGCTGGGGTTAATCAGGTTTGCCGTGGAGGTGCCCAAGGACCCATGACCCACGAGGACCCTGGTGTGCCCAGTGCTGGACACACACCGGAGCAGCCAGTCCCTGTCCTGAAGAGCTCACAGCCTAGACACACGGACATGGGGAGACACGGCCCGCGGGCAACGTGAGCAGTGTATGGTGGCAAATGGCTGGGCAGTGCCAGTCCCTGTGCCCAGCACCCCATGCGTGTGGGCCTGTGCCCAGCCTGTCCTGCACTGAAGCAGGAGAGGGCAGCTCCTTCCAGAGCCCCAGGTGTGGTCTGGGTTTCTAGCCTCACTGTGATGCCAAAGCTTCTCACCAGCCGGTTCTGTTCTGAAGCTTAATAAGCTCTGAGTCGGCAGGAAGCCTTGTGGCCAGGAGTTCCACAGGCTAACTGTCCACTGTGTGAATGAGGATTTCCTGCCATCCTGATTGTCAGCTGGCTCCTTTCCCACTCCTTGCATGGCCCCTGTTCCTGCCATGCGCTGTCTCTATCCCAGCCATTCTTTCCTGGCACTGAGCCCTGGCCCCACTTATTCCTCTCCTCCGGGAGTCCGCCAGCAGCACCCGCTATGCAGGGGGGGAAGGGGGCTCTGCACTCCAGCCTCAGAGGCACCTGCAATGGGACTGGTGCAGAGCTCAGGTTCTGGGATGCACATCCACCCACTTTTGGGGGCACAGGGCCTTTGGGTCACATCCCTCCGTGCAGGGCCAGAGGCGATGCCTGTACCTCCTGGTGACTCAACCCTCAGTGCTGGTGCGCGGAGCCCTGAGGGCTGCTCTCTCTTCTGCTTGGGCTGCATCAGCCCCAGAGGCCTGGGGGCAGCTGGTAATAGGCAGGACATTGGCTGACCTTGGCCCACCTCCCCTTCTGCCCCACCCTGGCCCTGCGCCAGGTGATCCTGTGTGGGGCGGGGGGGGGCTCTGTCACTGTGCCTGCTGGCGAGGACCCCTCCGTGGGGGTATCCCCTGGGCAGGAGGGATGGGCGGGTGCTTTACAGCTCTTCTGCGTGTCCATAAAGCACTGATGAGCCCTGCCTCTGCCCAGTTAACATGCCAAGAAATGGGGAAGCAGCTTTACTGACTCCCCAGGGGGCAGGGCAGGGGGAGACCTGAGCAGGACATTCGCACAGTGTAAACCCAGCGCTTGCTGGGGAATTGCCAGCCCCCGCTCGGCTCGAGGGGGACATGTGGAAGGCCCTGCCGTGGCTAGAGTGAAAGAACAAAACCCCACCAGAGCGGCTGTGTGTGGGGGGAGGCCAGGCTGCTCCTCACCTCCCTTTGTTCAGCCCACAGCCCTCCCCCGGGAGCCGCCTTCAGGGAGAGCCGCTTTTCTGAGCCTGCCCCACAAGTAGCCCTACAAACCCTGGGGTGCTATTGGACTGGGGTGGTTCCCCCGGGCAGCCTGCTGGATGGGGGGACTCCTGGGGCCCAGTCCCACCCTGCTGGCTCAAGGATTCCAGCTGCACCAGGCTGGGGCCCGTCCCATCTTCCCTTGGGCACCATGGCGCCATTCGGGCCCCGGCTCTGATTCTCCCTGGACTGGCAGCTGCATTACTCCTGGGCGTGCCAGTGACCCAGTGAGTCCCAGTGACGCAGAGCAGAATCGGGCCTGCTGAGCCTACACCCCTGGGACACAGCTTGGGGCCTAGAGTCACTGGAAAGGGGTAACTGGGGCTTGCCTGTCCCAGGCTGGTGTGTGTGTGGGGGGGTGCAGCTGGGAGCGTGGGGCTGGGGGGGTGGGGCGCGGGGGGGGGGGGGGGGGGGGGGGGGGGGCCACAGCTGGGAGCGTGGGGCTGGGGGGTGGGGCACAGCTGAGAGCTTGGGACTGGAGGCGCAGTTGGGAGCGTGGGGCTGTGGGGTGGGGCGCAGTTGGGAG
>ML677343.1:33339032-33373525 GCA_007922305.1 Dermatemys mawii | reverse complement strand
GGGATGCTGATGTGGGGTGTCTGTGGGGTGGGGGGTATGGGCTTTGCTACCTGACAGGCTGGGCTTTTCCCATCCTCGTTGCTAGCCCCTGGGCCTGTCCCGGATTGCAGGGGAAGCCCAGCGTGCTGGGCCTCAGGGCAATGACCCGGCTCCCTCCTCAGGCCCTGCCATTGCTCCCCACAGGACACCGCGCCATGGGCCGGCCCCTCTCAGAGCAGCCGGGCTGAGGCTACCTGGCTGGCTGAGCCATTCCGCGCACCCCAGCAGATGGGATGGCACAGCAGGCACTGGGGGGCACGCCTGTCCCTACTTGCTTCCTGGTCCTGCCCACAAGGGGGAGAAGGGCGCCTGCCAGGTCAGCATGGGGCTGGTCCGGCCTGGGGCTCACTCCATGGTTGGCCCCGGCCTAGGAGCCAGGCCGCCCAGCCTCCATTCTCAGCTCTGGTGTCGACCCCCAGTGTAGCCTCTGGCGCGTCACTGCCCTGTGATGTGCCTCAGTTACCCCATGCCCCTCATCAGGGGGCAAGTGGCAAGGGGGGCAACGCCCCCCCCCTGGTGCCAGGGCCAGCACTGAAACCCCAGGTTTGCTCAGGCACCAGGAAACCTGGCTGGCTGGGGAGGGGACCCGGTAGGGGAGTAAGGGGTGACTGCTCCTGGCCCAGGCACTGGGGCCTGGCTCCCCCGCAGACTCAGGGAGAGGCCTGGAGACCGGCTCTCCAGCAGCCTGGGGGCTAAGCCTTGATGTTAAGAGCTGGCGCCATTGTCCATTGGGGGCCTGCCCTCGGCCTCAGGCAGTGCCAGACAGCCAGGCTCCCCCGTGCCTGGGGAACTCCCCGAGGGCGGGAAAGAGCAAATACAGCCCCCAGCTCTGCCAAGAGAATTACAGACCAGGCAGCTTCACTTCAGTGCCTGGAAACATAATGGAGCAAATAATGAAACCCTCCGTTTGTAAACCCCTGGAAAACAAACAAGGGGAGAAGTAAGAGCCAGTCAAGAACAAAGCGTGTCAGACCCACATCTTGGGGCGGGCGGGAGAAGGAAGATGTGATGTCTCAACCTCAGTGAGGCTTTTGTCACTGCCTCCATGACCCTGTCATAAACAATCGAGAGACATGTTGGGGTGGGGGGACTGTCTGGAATCACAATCGAACTGGAACCAGGATCTGTCCCGGGTCTGGTTCTAGTCAATATCTTCACACATTATTTGGCTAATGGCACACAGAGGAGACTGATAAAGTTTGCAGATGATACCAAGGGGTGAGGGGTTGCAAGTGCTTTGGAGGACAGGGTTAGAGTTCAAAATGATCTGGACAAACTGGAGAAAGGATGAAATTCAATAAGGACAAATGCAAAGTACTCCGCGTAGGAAGGAACAATCAATTGTGCAAATACAAATGAGACATGCCTTCCTAGGAAGGACCACAGAGAAAGATCTGGGGGTTACTGTGGATCACAAACTAAATATGAGTCAGCAATGTGATGATGTTGCAAAACAAGCAAACATCATTCTGGGCTGTATTAGCAGGAGTGTTGTAAGCAAGAGACAAGATGTAATTCTTCCGCTCTACTCCGTGCTGATTAGCCCACAGCTGGAGGATTGTGTCCAGGTCTGGGCACCACATTGCAGGAAAGATGGAGAAATTGGAGAAAGTCCAGAGGAAAGATACAACAATGACTAAAGGGCTAGAAAAACTGACCTAGGAGGGAAGATTGAAAAGTCTGGAGAAGGCAAGACTGAGGGTGGGGGGTGGGATGCTAACAATCTTCAAGTACATGAAAGGGTGTTATAATGAGGAGGGTGACAAATTGTTCTCCTGGACCACTGAGGACAGGACAAGAAACAAGGGGCCTAAACTGCAGCATGGGAGATTCAGGTTGGACATCAAGAAACACGTCTTACCTATCAGGGTGGCTAAGCACTGGAACAAATTGCCTGGGGAGATTGGGGAAGCGCCGTCACTGGAGGTTTTTAAGACCAGGCTGAGCACACACCTGTCGGGGAGGGTCTAGGTTCACTTGGCCCTGCCCTGATGCAGGGGGCTGGCTGAGATGAGCTCCCCAGGTCCTTTCCAGCCAGGCCTGTCTATGAATCTATGATTCCGTGCCATCGAGTGGGAGCAGTGACCATCGGAGTGCTCCCGGCACTGGCTGGCTCTGCCGCACTCCTTGCCCAGCGACGGGGGGAGGCAGTCAGCAGGATTTGAGGGCTGTGTGAAGCGGAGACCCTGGCCTAGAGTTACCAGCCCTTCTGGGCGGGCAGGAAGCAGCAGAGGGAGTTACTGGAACCCCGACTTGGGGACAGAACAGAGCAGCAGCCCTGAAGCGGCTAGGACTCACTCACGTGCCTCTCCAGTGGTGGGAGAATCAGAGATTCTGTCCCTGGGACCTCACCAGGAAGCTGGCCAGAAACAGCAGCTGCTGTGCCCAAGACCCTGCCATGTTCTACACCTGCCACAGGGCGGGAGGGAGGCCAGAGGGGATGGGCTGACACAAGCCCCGGCAACCCCTCGGGAGGCGATGGGTGCCCTTCAGCAGCTAAACTGTCTCCAGCCCCCAAAACAAACACACACAACAAAACCCTGCCTGGTTTCCCGCCGCCATCATCTGACGGAAACTGACCGGTGCCCCTTGCAAATGGCTTCTCTGCCTCCCATGCTCATGACGGGGCGCTGTGCTGCGAGCTGCAAGGCGGCCATGCTGTTACCTCTGAGAGCCAGAACCACGGCTACAACAGGCCTCCACAGCCCCTGGGCCGTGTCAGAGTTACCAGGAACACAGCACCACGTCCTTCAGCGTCTTCCTGAGCTCCTGGCTCCGGAAGGCATAAATGAGCGGGTCTATCACGGAGTTACAGATGATGAGGATGAGGAAGAGGTTGAAGTAGTTGAAGAAGCAGGTGCAGAAGGGGTTCTTGGGGCAGGTGACAATCAGCGTCAGGTGCAGGAAGAAAGGGCTCCAGCACATGAAGAAGACCCCCAGCAGGATGGTAAGGGTGACCGCCCCCTTCATGCTGGTCATCTGGTGGATGGTGTGTTTCTTCTGCAGGCTGGAGATGTTCTTGGCATGGTGGTGGGCCAAGGAGAACATGTGGATGTAGAGCCCCACCACAAGGATGAGCATGGCAAGGAAGAAGCCGATGAGGCAGAGGATGACGGCGTTGTTCTTGTAGTAGGCGATGAAGATGCTGCTGGAGATGGTGCTGGAGACCCAGATGCCCACAATGATGATCACCGCCCGCTGCATGGTCATGACGCTGTGATAGCGCAGGGCATAGAAGATGGTGATGTACCGGTCCACGGCGATGGCCCCCAAGAAGGCGAGAGACGACACCACGGAGCTGCAGATCATCATGTCAATGACGTTGTCCATCTGGCGGACGACGCTGGTCTGGAGGACCAGCACGCCGTGCTCCATCAGCAGCATGAACAAGGTCTCCACCAGGTTGCTGACGCTCACCAGCATGTCGGACACAGCCAGGCAGCAGATGAAGTAGTACATGGGTGAGTGCAGGTTCCGGTTTTTAATGATGGCCGTGACCACCAGCACGTTCTCCACCAGGCTGACGAGACCCAGTGTCAGGAAGAGCTCGTTGGGGACGACGATGCCCTGGCACCAGGCGCTGCTCCTGTTGGCCGTCTCGCTGGTACTGTTGCTGGGGACAGTGGAGTTCAGGGAGTTGAGAAGCATCTGCAGAGAAGCCAGCGTGGACATTGTGACAGCTTCGGGGTGGGCGTCAGGCAGGATCTGCTGCTGGCAAACAGGGGCAGGAGCAGGCGTAGCCACCACAGCTGCTGCGGCTCTGGCCAGAGCCCAGCCAAGCGTTTCCGCTCCCTCGGCGCGCTCAAGGAACAACTCTCCCCTGTGCAGAAACCTGGGAAGTGGCAGTTTCCAGTCTCCGGGCATCGGTGGGCAGAGGATACCCAGAGCAGACTGTGCAGGGACTTCAGCAGAGGGTGTACACACAGGACAGGTCCATGGGGCACCCTCGAGGCAGGAGGGAGGTGCCCTCGGCTGAGGAACTTCAAGCTGCCTCTGAGACCAACTCCTCGTCACGGGCACTTGAAGGAAGAACCCAGAGAAGCACCTGCAGGATTGGGAGAGTGAACTGCTTGGCCGCGGCCATGCGCTGGATCCCAGGGGCGGCCGGGGCTCTGGACCCAGCAGGGCGAGGAGCTGGAGGCTCCGTGTGCTTTGGTGTTGGGGGGGGGCGGGCCCCTCGCCTTCTGTGTCCACGACTGGAACTGGAGGGAGAGCCCCTTTGGTGCCCCAGCCCTTTCCTGGCTTCCAAACTCTCCCCAGCTCCACTTCCCAGCCCGGGCGCTGTATTTATCCCGAGCCCAGTGGAATCGATTAGCCAGAGCGCAGGACGGAGAAAGAACCCTTTCTCCTCCCGACTTGAAAGGCAGTTTGCTCGGCTCCTCCTTCAAACGAGGGTGGTCAGCCACATGACAGCATCGCATGCAAGGAGCGCGCTGAAGGGCAGCTCCAGGAGGGGTTATGAAACATCCCTGAGCCTGCATGACTGGACCCCTTCCTCAGCCGTCACCTGGCCCCACAGGCGCCGACTCCAGCAAGGGGAATGGCACCCGCCAAGGGATTTCCACCCTGGGCAGATGACGGGTCTAACAGCTGGAAATGGCTGTGCCACTGTTCACTTCCAATGGCTGCTGGCTGGTACCACGCGGGCACTGTCCTCCGGGGCCACTCATCACGGACACCAGGCGGGTACCTGTGACAGAGTGGGAACACCGTGTGGGTGCCTCCATTTCCCCTGTGCATTTCTTGAGTGTCTATGGGCTGGTCTTCACTGGGGGCGGGAATTGACTGCAGATACGCAACTTCAGCTATGTGAATCACGTAGCTGAAGTCGGCGTATCTTCAGCCGACTTACCTGCCATCCTCATGGCGGCGGCAGTCGGCGGTGCGCTCCCCCCGTCGACTTCGGCTTGCGCCTCGTGTCAAGCTGGAGTTATGGGAGTCGATGGGGCTCTGCGGGTGATCGATTTCTCGTGTCTGCACCAGACGCGAGAAATCGATCGCTAACAGATTGATTGCTACCCGCCGATCCGGCAGGTAGTGAAGACGTATCCTATGTGGAGGGATAAGGGTGTGTAGTTGGTGCAGAACAAAGGACCAGTGGGAAGTAAGTAGCCAACGTCCTGTCTCCTGGGCCCTTCCCCCCTCTCAAGGTGTCAGTTAGCTGGAAGGTGAAAACAAAGGAGGTCACCTGATCTCCTGGCCCAGGAAAGAAACAAAGGGAAAGCAGGGGAGGGGCTGGAGAGTGAGTTTCAGGAAAAGGGAAGCAGGCCCAGACAGGAGCCCCAAAATGGATCCCGCTGAGGGGTCGCGATCGCTGTACGGTCTGTGTTAGATCATGCTCCTGTCAACTAATAAACCTTCTGTTTTACTGGCTGGCTGAGCCATGTCTGACTGTGGAGTTGCAGGATCCACGGGCTTCCCCAGGACTCCACCTGGGCAGGCTCACTGGGGGAAGCGCACGGAGGGGCAGAAGGTGCTGAATGCTCCGAGGTCAGACCCAGGAAGGTGGAATCTGTAAGCTGTGAAGCTCCTAGCCTGGAGACAGGCTGGTCACAGAGAGGAAGCTTCCCCCCAAAGTCCTGACTGACTTCGTAGGGAACAGTTCCAGAGCATCGCCCCGGGGACTCCGTGATAGTACCACGTGGGTACTGTCCTCCCTGCCCTCTTGTGGCAGACACCCGTTGGATACCACACAGCCTGGAGACACCCGGCGGGTACCACGCTGGTGCTCTCCTCCCTGGCCGCTCGCTGCAGAGAGCCCTGTTTCTATTCATATGCACAGGGTCTTTCTTTGGAGGCACAACTGGATTCTGTGCTGCAGAAGAGATGCTGGAAAGTCTGATGGGCCCGATTCCTTCCTGCCAGGATCAGCGGAGTCCCACCCAGGGAAGTGCGTCTGCAGGCTACTCAGAAGCCAGGGCACTTTGCTCTGCAGAGGTCAGTTCTGGTTAACCCCCATCTCCTCCTGTCCCCTGCTGCAGAGGGAAGCAGTGTCTATAAAAAGCTCATTGACTGCCCCACGCTCCCCACGGGGTTCCCCAGGAGTTCGGTCGGTGGTTCAGCCAAGGCCCAGCATGGGCACGGACACTCACTCAGCCCCGTGCTTTATTGACGTGTGACTCACAGCTCCCAGCATGGCCCACCCCGGCCCTTTTGCTTCCAGTCCAGCAGCCCCATGGGCACTGGAGAGGCAGAGCTGTGGGGCTGCGGAGCCCCCAGCCAAGGTGCCGGGAAACGTTCTTTACCCCTTCACTTCACACATGAACCCAGGGTCACCCTAGGCCAGTAAGAAGCAGCGGCTTGGCCAAGGCAGCCCTCCCCACAACGCATACTCTGCCTGTGGGACTCGCTGCCAGGGGGCTTTTGGAGGCCAGAACTACAACTGGGCTCCAAAAGAACGAGATACGTTCTTGGACGACAGGCCCATCAATGGCTCGGAGTCAGGCTAGGCAGGGACACAGCCCCATGCTCCGGGTGTCCCCGAGCCTGACTGACAGGAGCCGGGAAGGGGCGATGGGCTGGATCACTCTGGGATTGCCGAGTCTGTTCATTCCCTCGGTGCACCGGGCACTGCCCACTGTTGGAGGACAGGACACCGGGCCCAGTGCCCCATTGCTCTGACCCAGTCCTGCCGTTCCTATGTTCTTACCAGCTCCAGCCAGGCCCCCTAACACAGGGCAGGTGGGACTCATTGAAGGGACGAAAGAACCCAACCTTGAACCGCCTGCCACGTCGCGGTGGCGAGGTCTGTAAAGGAATCTGGACAAACGGTGCAAAGTCCTTCCTGCAAAGCACCACTGTCACGGAGTCCCTGGGGCAATGGTCTGGAACTGCTCCCTACAAAGCCAGTCAGGACTCTGGGGGGAAGCTTCCTCTCTGTGAACAGCCTGTCTCCAGGGCGAGGAGCTTCACAGCTTACAGCTTCCTGGGTCTGACCTCAGAGCATTCGGCACTTTCTGCCCCTCCGTGCGCTTCCCCCAGCGAGCCCGCCCATACTGGCCTGACCCTCCGCCCACACCTTCCCCTCACTTCGCTCTGCCCTCCTCTTTCCATTCCCACACCTCATTGGTCCACTGCCCTCCAGCTGCCCCTGCTCCTCAGCTGAGTAGCCGCCATCTCCCACCCCAGCTCCTCTCCCCACCCCCCATGCTAGCCACCAGGGAAGCTGGAGTCCCGCGCCTGCTCGCCAACACCGCGGTGGTCCTGCCAGCATGGTGCTCTTCCTGTTACACATGCTAGGCTGGAGCTCCCATTCCACGGGGCCTTTTGGTGCTTTGTGCCTCCCAGGGCTGGGGATAAAGGCGAGTGTGTCTGGGAGGGGGAAGGACGTGACCCAGCTGACTGTCATGTGCCTTTGGGTTCTTGTTGATGCCCGAAGCAGCAAATCTGCCAGAGAGGAATTGAAATATTATCCAACGGCTGATTCCTGCTGCAGCATCCCAGCCCAGTAGGGTCCGCCTCCTCCTCCTTCCCAACAGCCTCTCTGGGCACGTGGGGGCTTGCAGGCTCCAGGCAGCCATGGTGCATAGCAGGACCGGCCCCCACAGTACTCCTGTGGCTGACTCACCCTGGCAGCCTGGCTCAGACACTGCTCCATGCCTCAGTTTCTCCCTCGAAGTTGGGGTAATGCTCCATCTGTCAAGGATTTGTGAAGTGCTGAGATCCCCAGTGGAAGATGCCAGAGGGCAGCGGTGGAAGCCCGGGGCAGTACGGAGCTGCTCAGAGCTCACCCAAGCCCTGTTCGTTCCAGCAGCGCGGTTCTCCCCCAGCTGTCACCAGACCCGGCCATGCCCTTCCCAAGTACAGTTCTCGTGCTGCCAACCCAGCTGCCAGGCTTCCCTTTGGGAGCTGCCATGGGCCTGGAAACATCTGAGGGCATCTTTGGAACATGGCTGCATGAGCCTTCCTGGGAAAGAGGGGCTGGCTAGGCAGAGCTTCCACGGTCCCTGCCAGGCGGGAGGGGCGGGGGAGAGAGTGGTATGCTTCTTATAAGCATAACGGGGGGAAGGAAGAGCCACCCCCATGCACTGTGAGGTGCAGCAGCACCTTGGCCAAAGCATTTTCACCCCGAGCGACAACCTAACACATCCGTCAAGGGGAGAGCAGCTCCCACAACACTCCACGGGGGGGAAGGCTGCCTAGAGACACGCTGTCCTCCTCAGCCAGCCGGGGCCATGGTAACACGGGAAAAGCTGGAGAGAGGAGGGGCAGACAGGATGCACTCCGGGGGCTCACACCCTGAGTTAGGGCTGGTTTGGGCTTCCCATGAATGTTGGGATTAATGATCCGGCTGATGGGATGAACTGTACCCTCAGGAAGCTCGCTGAGGACACTAAGCCGGGGGGGAGGTAGATACGCTGGAGGGTAGGGACAGGGTCCAGAGTGACCTAAACAAATTAGAGGATTGAGCCAAAAGAAATCTGAGGAGGTTCAACAAGGACAAGTGCAGAGTCCTGCACTTAGGATGGAAGAATCCCAGGCATTGCTACAAGCTGGAGCCTGACTGGCTAAGCGGCAGTTCTGCAGAAAAGGACCTAGGGATTACAGTGAATGAGAAGCTGGATGAGTCAGCAGTGTGACCTTGTTGCCAAGAAGGTTAATGGTATATTGGGCTGTGATTAGTAGGGGCACTGCCAGCAGATCGAGGGAGATGATTGTTTCCCTTTATTCAGCACTGGTGAGGCCACACCTGGAGTAGTGTGTCCAGTTTTGATTTCCCCCACTACAGAAGGGATGTGGACAAATTGGAGAGTCCAGCGGAGGGCAAAGAAAATGATTCAGTGGCTGGGGCACATGACTTATGAGGAGAGGCTGAGGGAACTGGGGTTATTTACTCTGCATAAGAGAAGAATGAGGGGAGATTTGATAGCTGCTTTCAACTACCGGAAAGGGGGTTCCAAAGAGGATGGATCTAGACTGTTCTCAGTGGTGGCAGATGACAGAACAAGGAGTAACGGTCTCAAGTTGCAGTGGGGAAGGTCTAGGTTGGATATTAGGAAAAACTTTTTCCTTAGGAGGATGGTGAAGCAGTGGAATGGGTTACCTAGAGAGGTGGTGGAATCTTCCTTAGAAGTTTTTAAGGTCAGGCTTGACAAAGCCCTGGCTGGGCTGATTTAGTTGGGGGTTGGTCCTGCTTTGAGCAGGGGGTTGGACTAGATACCTCCTGAGGTCCCTTCCAACCCTGATGTTCTATGATTCTACAAGAGGGACAGAACCTACGGTCAGCAAGGGAGTGGCAGGGAAATGGAGCAAGAACTGAAGCCATGGGAGAGGCACATTCCCCTCCCAGTGGCAGCGGCTTTCTTGACTCTAGCTAGCACTGTGACGCGCCACAATAATATTTTCAGGTTTCTCAATGGGGCCTTTGAGAGTGACTATAAATGGCCCCAGACTGCTACTTCAAAGTGTGAATGGAATGACCAACTGCAGCTATAGCATCTCTGCGAGACACAGCGGGGGCAGCGCTCCCTGTAAGGGCCAGTTGTCAGCACAAGATCTGCTGCCGAACACTTCTCAGCACAGGCGCTTTGCTGGAGGCAAGCCGGGGCCCCCAGAAAAGAATCAGGATATGGGGCCATACCCAAGTGCGTGCAGGCAGGGGATCTCCAAAATCCCAGAGTGGGGAGTAATGGGCCTTTCCCCATCTCTAACTAGGGCAATTATGGGCCTCCACCACCAGCAGAGACTGTTGAGCTGAGCAGCACAGTGTGCGCCCTATCTCACCTCCATCCCGAGGAGAGCACGTCCACACCTCCTGTAGCCTATAAGCAGCATGGGGCTAGGCCAAGTCCAGAGGATTATGGGAAATGGAGCTTGTTAGTGTGAGCAAGAGTTGGAGAGAAGAGGAAGATTGAAAGTCACAAGGTCAGGAGCAGGTTGTAACTGGGTCGAGCAGGGTTTTCAATGTGTGCGAGAGAGAATTTGGGAAGTTTGACTACGATGCTCTGTCTCGGTAGCGGGGGAAGGATACCGAGTGGCTGTTATTTCAACAGCACAGAACGTAAAGAGCCAAAGAAGACTGGGTCAGCTGAAGCTTAGTCGGTATCAGAATGGCTACAAAAGGCTGCCTTGAGGGAGGTCCTAGGACCATAGCGGTGCCTCTGGCAGGAGAGGTTCCTGAGGCTGCACTTCGTTCTGGTGCTGCCAGCCCATCGAAGCATCATTCCACTGGGACTGGGAGTAGAATGGGGGACCTGTGTAAATGGTCATGGGACGCCTATTTGCCCAACTGATCATTTCTCTCAAGTAACGGTTGGTTCTGTCATTCAAAGGGTCATCCAGGGCCCTCGACTAAATCGAAGTGCCTGGAACTGACCCAGGGGAGTGCAGCTGAGAACTAATTTGGTTCATTGCATCATAAGAATATAAGGCCGTACTGGGTCAGACCAAAGGTCCATCCAGCCCAGTATCCTGTCTACTGACAGTGACCAATGCCAGATGCCCCTGAGTGAGTGAACCTAACAGGTAACGATCAAGTGACTCTCTCCTGCCACCCATCACCCGCCTCTGACAAACAAGCTTCAATGCTAAGGGTGAAGGTTTAAAATTCCAGGTTACCCAGCTGCTGGGCAGGAGTAAAGCTGTGGGCCTGGGCTGCTCTGTAGGACTCCGTCTCTCTGAGCACGACCCTTCCTCCAAGGGCCGGCTGTTCCGCTGCTCCCAGGGAGACATGCAGGGGTGAGCAGGTGGAGGGGCTGTGAGTGTAGACGAATGCACAGCTGCTGCAGTCCGGGTGCAGGCTAAGCCCCAGCACTTGTCTGAAGGGCCAGGCCCTTTGCGTGGCTCCCAGCAGGACAAGAGTTAAAACGCCGCAGATCTAACTTTGCTACAGCAGAATTTTAATTGCCTCTGCCCGACTCAAAGCCCAGTGGCTGCTCACATGAGTCAGATTAGCTGGATGCTGTCTGCACTCCCCTAGGCACTGGGCATGAAGCAGCACGAAGATGAAAGCAGAGCAGGGGGACAGGAAAGGCGGCTTTTCCTTAGCCCCAGGGTCGGACGGCCACATCTGGGCATCCTGCATCTCCTCCCTCCGGGGCAGTCCTGGATTCCCTCCTGCACTCCCATCCCCAGTGCTGTGCCCTGGCCCACTTTAATGTCACACACGGGAGTGAAAGGACAGGATGACAAGCAGGCCCTTCCTCCCAAGCCATGTGAACAGCGGCAGGCAAAACACCCAGCCACCACGGCTCCTGCCTCCGGGAGAGCGGCACTAGAGCCATCCTGCTGTCCCGGGGCCATCCGCAGATGGGCAAAGGATCTGGACTGGCTCCCGGCAATGCCATACACTGAGCTCTGGGACTGGCTCCTCAGCAGCAGCCCCGCTGACCTCTCGAGCTGTGCCTCTGTCTGCAGACGCAGACCCTCTTTGCCCTACTGAGGCAGGAGCCTGGAGCAGCGCGGTGCAGCCGGCTTCTCCTCACACAGCGCCCACTGTGGGGGCAGAGAAGAGGCAGTGCTGGGCCAGTCGTCACCCTGAGCGCTTGCCAGCTGTGGAAGAGGGCAGCAGCAATCAAGGGGATCTTACCCTGTGCGGCGCATGGAAGGTGAGCAGGAGGGAGGGGACAGCAGCTGGCTGCGAGTGCTGCATTAGACTCAGTGAAGTTTCGACTCGGCGTTCACCCCTCCAAAGCAGTGTCCCAGGAGGGCCCCAGCTCCAGCAGGCTGGAAGCTCTGGAGAAACTAAAAAGGGCTTTTTAAAACAGAAGAAATCGGGGCCCATCCATCCCTTAGCTGAGCCCTTCTATCCATGGACAAAGCAGCAGGGAATGTCAAGGACCCGGCCCCTCTGCTCTGTGAGACTCTTTATTACATTGCACCACAAATCAGGAACATCATTACATAGCACTGTGTCGGGAAGGGGCTTGGTCTGATTTCAATCCCAGTCTGCGTCTCCGTCGGGGTTTTCGTCTCGCGGAGGCTCCTGGAACTGGATATTTGCCAGCATGTCCCGCATGGCTGCCATTAGCCTGTTCACACCCTGGTTTAGATCCTGCCCAGCTCCAGCCTCGTCACCATCTTGTCTGGCCTCCCCCTGCAACACAGCGCAAGGCACGTAGTGAGAACAGGGAGATCGACAGCCCCCAGCGCTGAACTGCTCAAAACACCTTGGCTCTTAAACCCGCAAGAATCGGGGCATTCAGATTTCGGGCTGCCTGGGGGTATAAGATCAGTGAACGACTTGCACGACGAGGCAGTCATTTCAGATGTACCTCAAAGCACTTGACCCTGAGCAGCTTTTGAGAAAGTGAGTGTCAGAATTTTAGACCACTTAGGGAAAGGAAGCATGGTCAAAGCACAGGCCTGAGAGTCAGGAGATGCGACATCTCTTTCTGAATGACAGTCATTTCCCCTTTCTGTGCCTCAGTTTCCCCATATGAGCAAGAGGGAGGACAAATGTTGTGAGCTTTGCTCTATAATGATTGTGAAGCACGGAGGAAGTGCTATAAAGTCATAAGGTATCACAGCAACTGCTATAGTTAAGGGAGCAAAACCGGTTATTATAAACTCACTTTCACACTCAGAACATTCCAAAACACGGTGCAAAATTTCTTCAGTTGGTTTAATGTAATTATATGGTGGTTAAAAAAAGCACAGCTCAGTTCAGAACAGGAGCTGTTGTCTTCCCCCAACTGCAGGAGACTAATTGATATGGTGGAACTCAAACACCCAGCCTGGCCTATGAATAGTTACCACCGGGCTGGTCTCTGCTAGTTTTCAATATAAAAGCATTTGCTGTGGCACCTCCTCACTCATGATTTGACCTCCCCAGTTGTCCTGGTGAATGGAAGCAGACTCTCTTTCAGTTATTCTCTTCGGAATACTCTTCATCAGCTGCAGGGATGAGAACGCTCAAATGCACTGAAGGAAAGGAAGATTCCCACACACGTTCTGTATGAAAACAGACCTTACAAAGGGCGAGAACCCGAACTGCTGCCTTCAGATATAATTGACTGACACAAGACATTAAATGTAGACATTCCAGGCTACAATGAATGAAAAGGCTTTTTGCAACTGAGGAAGACAGGTCCTTTCCCAGGTCCAAATCCTCCCCGTATTTGTATCTGAGGACACAGACTGAACTACAGTTTGAAAGTGTGGAACGGGGGTAGTTACGGCACAATGGGTTGCTTGCATGCACAATGCTACACTGTGTAGGAAGGTTCGGTGTGGAATTCCATGCACATGCTAGTACATGTGTGCCGCCATGACAGATTCATTTAACATACCTGTAAGGTAAAATTTGGCAACAATGATCGAAAGAAGAGAGATAAAGTGCTTTCATTGGATGGATGATTCGTCCTGGAAGAGAAAAACCCCAAACAATCCCGTTCAGTGAAACAAAGGACATTTGTATTTGACTCTCCCACGTTCATCCCAGCCTTGCACAAAGACCCCCAGCTCTTACACAACCTCACTCTGCTCTTTAGCAATGCACAGCTTTGCATAAGCCCAATGCCAGGTCGGGGGAGGGCTACCTGAAGCAAAATGCTGAGATTCTCACACCCCCAGTTCAACAAGTCTCTACTCGAGGCAGGAGCATTTCCACAGGGACGCAGGCTGAGGTCAGATTTCTGCACACCTTTGCAGTGTGCATGACACTCAACAGAACAGCTCTGATACAAAAGGCCTGCTGTCATGGCCGCTATCCCAAACCCCACGGGGGGGCGGGGGAGATCCCTGCCTCATTCAGAGAGGCTGATACAAAGTGACATTTTGAAGCAGTGCTGATAATGAGTGGCCTCTGCAGACAGTCTCAGATGGTGACCCACACTCAGCTATCACCCCACAAAAGTAGTAGGACAACCCCTGTCTGTACGGTCCATACACCTCAGTGAGCGCTGCAAGTTGAACTAACACTTCGACTGTTCTAGAGGTAGGAAGGATTAACTCCGAGCCCCGAGAATGTTTCGTTAGCACCCATCCCGCTGGGTGCTGGGCACCTATTAAAGCAAACAGCGGAGCTATGCAGCCAGACACAAAGCCGAAGTGGAGAAGTACCTTTCTGGTCTTGTATAGGAAGTGATGGAGTCCAAGGGAGGTAGGGGGTCAAACCCCATTACTGGCTGGGATGTCACTTCCTTCAAAAAGAGGGACAAAAGTCACTCCCCTGTCAAAACACTGCTAGCTTCTCATGCCTGCTGTCTACTGGAGCAACAGTGTCACCTGGCCTGTGCAGAGAAGGCCCACAACTGACCTAGGGCAGTATGTCCCTGCGAGCAGAGCCCCGTGTAGCATTAAGACAATCACAGCAGCCTTGGCATGGACCCAGTTGTCCCGAGGCATAGAGGACACGTCTGGGTAGTGCTCCAGGCCACCACATGCTGTTGTGTGTCAGGATGGGATCTTAGTAACAGAGTCATAAAAATACCCCCAGGATCAAACACTCACAGCTCACCTTCGCATCCCCTATCCCCAAGCTGGGCGAGGCACACTCATGGAATACATACCATAGTGCCGTGGGGCAATGAGCCGAGGCCTTTCTGCTGCTATTTGGTTGTGACTCTAGTAAACCTGGGACCTATTCTGCCTGACCCCAAATGCCCAGATACCAGAGGAGGGGCGCTCTATGGGTGCCTTGAGCTGGGGCAGGCAGACCTACAGGAGACCAAGAGGGCGGTGGTACAAAGCCAGTCTCCGTCGAAGAGCCCCAGGGGGCTTGGTCTGATCTGGCTGGGGGGCCCAAAGGGAGCAGCTGGGTGGCACTGGACCCAGTGCCCCATTTTTACTCACCAGGGGCAGTGCTGCTGTGGCTTCTTTCACCTCCGAGAGGAGGACATGGCGCGAGATGTTTCTGGGGGCGCTCTGGTACCGCACCCTGCGCCTAAGAGAGGACAGGAAGGGCGTCACTGACACACACCACAATGCGCTACGGCACCGACAGGCTTTGCATTCCCTGGTGGCAGCACCAGCTTCATCCCAGCCTCCTACAGGATGTGCCATGCTAATGAGACCTCCTCTCACCTTCAGCAGCTGCACCTTCCGGGGAGAGCGGCCACATGTGAGGGGAGGATGCCTGTTTGGGCATCTCAGCAGGCTCACCAGACCAAGGGAGCCAAAGGGCCCCAAAGGAACTCTGCTGAGATGCCCAAATAGCCTTACACCCCAGTTCTGGGCAGCGGGGCTCGGGTTACAGGCCCCCAGCCTGGGGCTGAAGCCCTTGGGCTTTGGCCACCCTGCCCAGAGTGGTGGGGCTTGGGCTTTGGTCCCCACATGGGGCATCAGGGCTTGGACAGGCTCAGGCTTTGGTTCCCCCTCCTGGGGTCATACAGTAATTTTTGTTGTGCAATGAAGTTTGAGAACCCCTGACTCGTAGCTCTCCTCCACGCTGGCCCCATCTCACTAAGACTTTACCTTCCTGGCCCCCAGGCTTCTCCCACCAGTGGAGCTACTGGGCCAAGAGCATAAAATGAGGCCATCTCTCTCCCAGACCCAGAAGGCAGGGGAGATGGCCCAGCCCGTTAATCCCTAACCCCGGAGGCACTAGGACCCAGGTGATGTTCCCTTCTGCCCTCACTTGACCCCTCTAAGCAACCCCACAAAAATCGGAGCTTCTAGAAGCCATTGACTGCTCACTCTGCCTGCACACACCCCTTTCCGCCCCCTGGTCTGTCTGGGGTTTGTAGGTTGCAGACTCTTCAGGGCAGGGACTGGCTGCTCCAGTGTTTGTCCAGCATCTCGGACAACAGGGCCCCTTTCTTAGCTGGCCATAGGCACCACTGCAACCAACACAGTTAACAACACCAGTGCAATGCAGCCTTTGTCCAACAAGATGTACAGCCATCAGCTCTGGAGACGTGCTCTTCCAGAGGGCGACACACAGCCGCCCACAGGCCAATGCTGGGACACCGGGGGTCTAGCCAAACATCTGTACAGCTCAAACGGTTTATGCCTCCGCAAGACATGCTACCCCTAACTGGTGGGGGGAAGATTTCCTCTTTTGGTAAAGTAGCCGTGTTAGTCTGGAATTGCAGAAGTGACAAAGAGTCCTGTGCCACCTTAAAGACTAACTAAAATATTAGAGCATAAGCTTTCCTGGGCTAGAACCCACTTCGTCGGATGCACGCAGTCATCTGACGAAGTGGGTACTAGCCCATGAAATCTTATGCTCTAATACTTTAGTCAGTCTTTAAGGTGCCACAGGACTCTCTCTCACGTCTTTGGTAAAGGCTGCTTTAACCCCTAGCGACCTGCGGTGGCTGGAAAGCAGCCCAGGGAATCCTGATGTGACACAGAAATGAGCCACTCTGCAGTGTCGCTGGGTAGCTCACTCATGCACTGCAAACATGGTACAGCAGCCACCCAGAAACACTAGGCTCCTCAACGCCAGTAGCTCAGCCGGACGTCCCACTCACTGTGCAATCGAGCCTGACACTGCTGCAGGCAAGCGGGAATCGCAGCTGCGAGGGAGAGAGAAGCCAGGAGACCGAGGCGGGGGAGGGGGTCAGTGAGAGGGGAAGAGGTGGAGGAGGACATGTCTGAGCCCAGAAGGGCAGCACTGTATCACTGGTGTGGTCAGATCTAGACTGACTGTGCCTGGCAGTTCTACATGCCAGACTGCTCGCTGCATTCTGACTCGGCAGGGGAGTGCCTGGGATAGGGCCAAGACCAACAAGGCTCTTTTATCTAGATCTAGATCCCCCTCACCAGCGCCTCCATCCCGAACATCTAAGGCTCTAGGTTATCTGGTTCGGAAGAGTGGTCGGCCTCAGCCAACTACTCACTTCTGCGCAAACTCCTCCACCACGGGCTCACTCGAGTCCACCCTCCGTAACACTTCATGGACATTGGTTTCCAGCCAGGCCATGATGGCAGGGTCCTTCCACAGGGAGTGAGTTCTTCCCACGTACAGGGAGACCAGCTGGTTCAAGGCAGGAGGCTGGCTGCGGGACACAGAGCATTAGAACACAGCAGTCACTGCTCACCCCAGCCCACACCCAGGCCTGGCTCAGATTCTCACACTGGACAATGAGCTGCAGTCTCCTGCCTCCACCTGCTTATTGTGTCTCGAAGGACTGAGTGCTAGTCCTGAAACAGCCTGGATAGGAAGAGGGTGAGAAAATGCCCCTCCTTCCCCTGAGATCCAGGCACACAGCCCCCAGAGCCAGACAAGCACCGGCAGGAGACAGCCTGCCCAGGACACAAGCACACTAGTGTCTGCTGCAGCAGGCACAGACACTTGCAAGGCCCATATAGGCCTAACCTATATTCAGCTGGGGGTTTCTACTGGGCATTATCTATCTGAGTTCTCCTATGGGTCCCCATCAGCCTGCTACCCAAGTGCCCCCCATGAGCAAACAGCTCTCTCCCCGCCCCCCTGCTGGGACAAGGGGTTACTCCTCTCAGTTCCTGGACTTGCAGACTGAGTGGAGAGACCCGTCAGTTCTGCCAGGTGAAGCTTTGAAGCATCTGTCGAAAAGCTTGCGCAGCTCTTACCTTATCTGAGCCTGGAGTCCAAAGAAAGAATGCGAAGCAACCCTGGAGTCTGGCTGCACACTACAGTGATCCAGCAACGGCATGAGAACTGCAAGAGAAAATCAGTGACCACAGACTGGGCCTGCCAGAGCTACCAGGTCACCACTGCCAGGGGCTGCTAAGAGCTCCTAGAGCTGAGACAAAAGCCAGCGGGGAAGAGTGGCTGCTTTCCTAGAATCAGGACATGTCTACACTGCAGGGGAAAGCCGATCTAAGCGATGCAATCTGAGTTACAATGCAACTCAAGTCGACGTGGCTTAGATCTGCTAACCGCGGGGTCCACACTTTGATATGTCGATGGGAGAGCGTCCCGTCGATTCCCCTTGCGGTTCTCGTTCCCGTGGAGTACCGGAGCTGAGGGGAGAGCAATCTGCGGTCAGTTTCGTGGGCCTTCACTAGACTCGCTAAATAGGCCACTGATGCATCGATCGCCGTGCGTCCATCCCCCGGTAGGTGTAGACAAGGCCTCAAGCACCAGACACACAGGAAGAGGAGGACTTCCAACCTTATGGCTGAAGATTTTTTTGCACGTTTTCTTATATTTAACCAACAGCAGAAATAGGCCCTTTGTTCACATAGCATGCTCCATCTGCTCCATAAAATGTTCAAAGTTTGGTTTTTTTTTAATCACTGTCCAGAGCTTTGCATAAGCATTTAATGAAATGCCAAAAGGAATAAGGTACAATGTCCTGAAATTAACACTGCCAGCCCTTGAACCTGAATACAGGTTTTATTTTTGGGCTCATGACCAGCAGCAGAAAGGACGGGTTATGTCAAGAGTCAACATAACAGGACCCCTTTGTTCAGGCAGAGATGAATAGTCCTGCCTACAAAGACAAATCAGCTCTGGCAATCTATGTCCCCTCCAGGCCCAGAGGCACTACGTGGCTCGTCACTGGAGCAGAAGCATCAGCTGGATGAAGTGACAATGATAGGAGCCGTATACAGAGCATCTAAAGTGTGACGGTGCCTTGGAGGGAGAGCAGACAGTAAATCTGGATCAAAGCATCTTCTTGTGATGACTCAGAATCTGTGCCCCTACCCACAATCTGGGGGCATACACATCACATGCGCTGAGTGCTATGCAAGCTAGGAGAGGAATAGTATAGAGGTAGGGAGAAGACATGGACAGTTACTGATCCCTTTCTAATGTTTTGAAGGCTGAGGGTGCCAAATATTGCCCATAAAGTTCTACAGTCTTCTATCTAGCCCCACTGCCATCTGACACATGTCGTATAAGGCCATGTTCACCATCAGCTGGGAGTCACCACTAATATACAACACTCCATCTTAACCTGAGTGACCGTGCTGCATTGCATCTTGGGACCTAGTGCCTGAGAGCCACATCTCAGTACTGAGAAGGGGCAGTGCCATCTGCTCCATTATAGGAATACTACGTCTGCCTTCAGTCATGGAGAATTTGGCCATTGCTTTTGTGGATAAATCCTCAAACAGACATTCTAGGGCTGTTTGCCCCACACTTACCGCTGGGGAACATGATCAGCGCATGCTGGAGAAGGTGGGCAGCTCTCTCCCATGCCTGGCTTAGCTCCACTTCTGAGAGCTCTTCCTGCTGGCTCAGAAGGAAATACGCCAGCGGAACCGAGAAGGCAAAGTTTGGGAGCTGGGACAAGTTCCGGTGACCCTGAAGACAAAAGAGAGATTTCCCAAGCAATAACAACATTGGTGCTAGTCTCAGAACTGCTAGGTTACACTCCTGCGGGGGCACCTCTCACTGCACAACCTCTGGAGAATTACTTCCCACTGTGTGCCTCAGTGTGCGTATCTATACAACGGACAAAGTGATCCCAAACTCTCACGATTGCTTATCCAGCACTCAGAACCTCTGGTTCAAGAGAGCCAAGCTTGGTATCTTATGGTACATTCCAGTCAGTGTCTGCAGTTCTGGCCCAAGCGGCCTGGCCCTTGTCCCCACCATGCAGTTGCCCTCCCCTCTCAGCCCAGCACTCACAGAGACAGGTCACGGAAGGGTGTGGAGCCCCAGGAATCTGCTCTTGTCCAGTTCCTCCTCGCCTCCTGCCAGGGGAGCCTGCTGCCTACTCACCTCCCACTCTTGGAATATGCGTGTCAGGAAGGCGTATTCTCTAGCTCGGAGCGACAGCAAATCAATTAGCAGCAGCACACACAGCGGGTCATTCTCCGGATCAAGGCTAGGAGAGGAGGAGGGAACGAACCAGTGGAGCAGCATTACCGAGGCTCACAGGAGAGTTACTCTCTCAAAATCAGACTGGACTGCTGGGTTAAGACTCAAACCGCTGGCCCCCCAAACTGGTCACAGTTCATGGAATAGCACCGATGAGGGAAGCACAATGATTGCCACGTGGCAGGATGATACGGCCACTCAGATAAGGTAGCGTCTAGCCAGGGCTGGGAAGATACAGAACAAGTCTATGGGCCTAGACGGGGACAGAGGGATCTGCAGGAGTCTGCCCAAAAGGGAGTGCAATCCACCTGCAGAGAAAGGACAGGTACAAGCACAATTCTCCTATAAATGCTAAAGGTGAGGTGTAAACTGCTCTGCTCAGTGTTTCTCAACGACCAGTCCGTGGAGCAGTCCTAGTCCTGAAATCTCCCTGACACAATCTGGGAAGGCAGCAAGCCGGTCCCTGGTATCAAACAGGTTGAGAAACACTGAACCAGCTCAACCCCAGCTATTGCACCTGAAGCAGGAAGTAATTCAGGGACATTCTATGCCTTGCTATCCAAGTCAGCCTACACAATCACAAAGGTTCCTTCTGGCCTCAGAAGCTGTGGAATAGCCACATGTGCCAACTGTCCCACAGAGTCCGGAAACAGCCTGAGCATCTGGCAGAGTCTGCTGTCAGACCCAACACTGATCTCTAGTTCCTAGACTTTGCAACATCCAACACACTGCATGGGGGTGATGTGCACCACCATGGAACTCCACTGCTAATGGCCAGGAGGCCAAACACTGTCAAAGCAGACTGTAGCCAGACTCACCATCGTTACACGTGTAGCCCACTGGGACAACAGGCCGCGGTGTGCAAGGCTCCATCATGATCTGATCAAACAGGCCACTGGACGGAACATCATTCATGGCCTGCACTGAACTCGGTTGCCATGCGTGGGCTACCCAGCATCCGTCCAGCTTGTCAAAAGCAGCAGCAGAGCAGTGAGGCAGGAGAGCTTCCTTTCTGCCCAATACCTGCCCTAGTGGAACTGCTCAGGCTACGTCTACCCCAGGGCCCTTGGGCAGTGATGGACTTGCAATGGCGGGAAATTTTGCCAAGCCTGGTGCAGACAAGGCCCGTGCAGTCAGAAATCTGCAGCCAGAAATCTCAGCTCCAGCCCAGTGGGGATGCCATATGGATTCTGCACACACTCCCCTCAAGGGAACCCGAACTAAAAGGATCCAGCACCGATCTTTACCTCAGGATAAGTTTGCAGAACTCCAGGGCTGTACGGGGACAGCCTCTCTTCTCCAGGAAGATCATGTGTTTGAAGAGAGACAGGTAGAAAGCTCTGCAAAGACCAAGGCAGAAACATGTTGAAAAATACACTGGCAGAAAAGAACCACATCACCCTGCTACTTCTGGAAAGGGGAAACACAGGGCCTGAACCCGGCTGGCTGGGATGCCAAGGGCAGATCCATGTATCTGGGTCTAGCTAAAGACCTTCCAGGCAGGAATGAGGACACCAGGTCCCGACTCATCTTTCCAGGAACCGGTCCATGCCTCCGTCCCGAGTTCCTGGTTTGTATGGAATGGGATGAGCTGGGGGAACCTAACTCAGGCTGGACTCCCCAGCAAGATACTTTAGCCCCAGCTCTGTAACATCCACGCGCTAGAGGACTTGGTACACAGGAGAGGGAGTCAGGGATTCTATTCCAATTTGACTGCAGAGGTTTACAACACATGTGCACCGCAGATGGCTTTCAAGTTACAGCTGCTGGCGAACTGCAGGGGTGGGTGGGTGCTAATGTCAGAGCTGGAGAAGTGCCTGAATTGTGCAAAAAGAAGCCTGGCATCAAGTTGGAACTGGAGGCACAAGCAAATTCAAAGTTCTGAGGGGAAGCAGCTTCTTCACCCATCTGTTTCCGGACTCATTTCCTGCCCAGGTGCAGAAGCTGGGGCTCCGATTAGCTGGACAGTAAATTAGGGTGAACAGCACAATCAGAACCACCTCTAGGCTGAATCTCATTTCCCCACCCCAGCACTACACACAGAAGAGAGAGAGGCTGGGAGGTCCCCACCTGTTCTCAGGTCTCCGGTAATCAAGCCTGCAGGTTCCACTGGTGAGACTGAACACAGGGTGAAACGCACACTCCAGACTGTACAGCGCTCGCTCTGCACACAACACAAGCGCTATTAGGGGCCCGGCCACACCTCACCCCCACTTCCCAATGTGGCAGTCAAATCCAGCCCCCACCCCCAGACACCACTGACCAATGGCTGCTCAGGGGGCCATGGACCATGCTGTCTGCATTTCCTAGTAAGGGCCACGGCCACACCAGTGACTAGCTAGACAGTCTGGGGAGCCCAGTTACTCTGCACCTGCCTGGCTGCATCTGTGCCGCTCAGAGGACTGCGGGCAAGGCACCTTTCCCCAGCGCTATGTTTTGGGCGATAAGATTTTGAACAAAACTTCATCGGTAGGAGGCCTGGGCTCAGGGCTCAAGGATGAACCAGCTGCACAGCTACCTCAGGATTCGAAACCAGATTCTGTTCTAGCCCATGGGGCCTGGTATCGCCTCAATCCAACACCTACCAACCGGCTGCAATCCACTGCTGGTTTCCCAGCACTGCGCCGGCGCCAGCGACTGTGTCTCACTGAAGAGAGAGAGTATCGTTCGCTGCACCTAGCCCTCTCTTTTCCATAAGGCTGGAACTCAAGCATCCCAGGACCAGGCAGAGTCCCCGGCCTGCTCTCAGCTGCACACATGGACCTTGAGTTACTGCCCCTTTCTGAGGTTTGGTTTTACTGGTAACAAGACACCAGAGCACAGTATAAGCTGCCTCCCAGAGCTTCCCGTCTAAGAGCTCCCCTGTCCCCACTGGACCAGCCTACCAGCAGGACTCAGCAGTGACCCCGAATCCCACTGCAGTGTCAGTACACTGATCCCTGCATTCCTGCCGAAGGGCTTTGACCTGGCACCGTTACACTCCAGAAACTTGCTAAGATCAGATGTACTTCCCAGGGCTCAACCCATACAGGTCCGCTAGCCTCAGGCCAGCACCCAGGGGCTTTGCTGAAGACTCTGGACCCCCGACCTTTCAACAGCTACATTTCTTAGCCATTGAAAATCACAATCCAGCCTCCTCCGAGCTTTCCAGAGGGGCTGGTCCTCCAAGAGTCCCCCTTCACTCTCTGCCATCCTCAAAGGTCTCGTGTCTTGCCAGACCCTGCTTCTCCCACTGACTTGTACCCATATGGGAGGTGACCGAGTGACAAGCTGGTGTGCTGTAGGTTCACACCCGGGCTTGCAGCACACTGACTAGTCATGTAGACGAGCCCTGTGGGGGTATGAAGAGTCAGCGTCTAATAAGAACTGGTAATTACACTGCAGAGCTCAAATCCTACTTCCTACATGGTGTTCTTCTCATGCAACTTCTAGCAGCAGGGGCTGATCAGTTGTGCTCTGTCACACTGGGATATGGCAAGATGCCCTGGATTTCCTCACTCCCCAGTGAACGTAGGTAACTAGCTGGATGGTGCATGGCTGAGTACTCGTGACGCCCACCTACTCTTTGGAAAGAGCTGTATGAGCTGGGAGACAAGGAGAGATCGGACATCACAACCCCAGAGAGACTTGTGAGCTGGAAAACGAGATCCACAATCTTCCTCCGTTGGCATAAGTAACCAGACCCCACAGAGATTGTAAGGAAATGTAGAGCTAGCAGGGCCCGTCTTAGCTGTTGTGACATTAACCGCGAGGACTGTCAAGGCACACAGCAGTGCTGTCCCACACCACCTGCCCCCTGGCACACTTGTGCTTCGCTCCCAATTCTCACCTACAAGATCTCGGGCCATCTCCTGATCCTCTTGCATTCGACACACCTCACTGAGCTGAAGCAGCGAGTCCACATGGTACGGGTTCATCCGGAGCAAAAGCTACAAGCAGACAGCAGAAGTGGGCTGGGTTGGAGTAAGTTTACACAACACGCTGCTTCTTTGTGTATGGGACTTTGGGAATCACACACTGTGAGAGCGACAGGATGGCAAACCCTGTGCAGTGACTTGACCTCCATAAGACTTAATTTTCTAGTGGCCCCTTCCCTCAGTGTTCTGGTTCCCAAGTCACTGCGCTCCTGCTTCCGGGTTTGAAGGTAATGGGATCAGATCCCAGGCCATCACACAGCGCTCAGTGCTGATACTACAGAGTACAAAAGAACATAACGATGGCCAGACTGGGTCAGACCAATGGTCCATCAAGCCCAGTATCCTGTCCTCTGACAGTGGCCAATGTCAGGTGCCCCAAAGGGAATGAACAGACAGGTTATCATCAAGTGATAACATTCCCCGTCACCCAATCCCAGCTTTTGACAAACAGAGGCTAGAGACACCATTCCTGCCCATCCTGGCTAATGTCCATTGATGGACCTATCCTCCATAAATCTCTCTAGCTCCCTTTTGAACCCCGTTATAGTATTGGCCATCACAACACCCTCTGGCAAAGAACTCCAGAGGTTGACAATGCGTTGCATGAAAAAATACTTCCTTTTGTTTTAAATCTGCTGCCTATTAACTTTATTGGGTGGCCTCTTGTTCTTGTATTATGAGTAAATAACACTTCCTTATTTACTTTCTTTATACCACTCATGATTTTATAGACCTCTATCAAATCCCCCCTTAGTCACTTCTTTTCCAAGCTCAAAAGCCCCAGTCTTATTAATCTCTCCTCATACGGAAGGAGTTCTATATCCCTAATTATTTTTGTTGCCCTTTTCTGAAACTTTTCCAATTCCAACAGATTTTTTTTTTTTGAGATGGGGTGACCACATCCGCATGCAGTGTTCAAGATGTGAGCGTATCATGGATTTATATAGAAGCAATATGATATGTTCTGTCTTATCATCTATCCCTTTCTTAATGATTCCCAACATTCTGTTAAGTTTTTTTGACTTCCGCTGCACATTGAGTGGATGTTTTCAGAGAACTATCCACAGTGACTCCAAAATCTCTTTCTTGAGTGGTAACAGCCAATTTTGACCACATCATTGTATATGTATAGTTGGGATTATGTTTTCCAATATGCATTACTTTGCATTTATTAACTTTAAATTTCATCTCCATTTTGTTGCCCAGTCACCCAGTTTTGAGAGATCCTTTTGTAGCTCTTTTGCAGTCTGTCTGGAACTTGACTACCTTGAGTAGTTTTGGATCATCTGCAAATTTTGCCACCTCACTGTTTACCCCTTTTTCCAGATTGTTTATGCATATGTTAAATAGGACTGGGCCCAGAAGAGATCCTTAGGGGACACTACTATTTACCTGTCTCCATTCTGAAAACTGACCATTTATTCCTACCCTTTGTTTCCTATCTTTTAACCAGTTACCAATCCATGAGAGAACCTTCCTCCTTATCCCATGTGAGCTTATTTTGCTTAAGAGTCTTTAGTGAGGGACCTTGTCAAAGGCTTTCTGAAAATCTAAATACACTATATCCACTGGATCCCCCTTTGTCCACAGGCTTGTTGAAAGAATTCTAGTAGATTTGGGTAGATCGAGTCGGGTTGGGGTAGCCCCTTCAGACAGCATATAAGACCCATTTCCATCAGTGGGAGATGCCACTCTGCTTTTCACAAAGGGGGAAAACCCAATGTTCCCACCTCGGTAGAAGGATGTGAATGGTCAGGGCTGCATGAATTATTGTTGGGCACATCACGGCTGCAGCATTTGCCTAGACGCCCCTTACACACTCACTGAACACTCTCAGTGTTCTAGGTACTCACATGGCCCGTTTCCATAGTAACAGAGTGCCCAGGGTCAATCCAATGAGAGAAACTGCTCCTAACACTAAACATTTAAAAGGCTCTCTCATGAAACCCAGCTACTCCACTGCTGAGAACTGAGAAGTTTCATTTTTAATAGGATCTACACAAATAATGTTATTTCTATGGGATCAGGATAGACACAGTGCCTAAGATTATGCAGGCATCACAAATGTCACAGACAAACAGACACATTTTGAACCACCCCAGTCCTGTTAAATTCACCTTGATTCGTCTGAAAAGCTGGAAGAGAAGAAAGCTGTAGGAAAGATACCTACAGTCCAGACTCTGAAACGGCACTGACCAGTTGTGGGGTAGAGAACTAGAACACGTTACACAGCAGGCCAACTCCACTCTGTACTGCTACATGGGAGAGCCAGCTTTGAGCCAGGCCCAGACTTCTTGCTCTCAAGTTGAGCACGCTTAGGGAGGAAGTGCCTTGCACCATTGAACAGTGATCCTGGGGGCTGGTTCATAAGCCAAGTTGTCAAGCTCAGGAAAACAGCAACTAGGACCAGAGGACAGGAAAGTGAAAGGGGGTGAAAACAAGGATCCATTAGATGGAACCTTATTTATTGGACAATGGCCCCTTTAAAAAAAAAAGTCTCTTAAATGCATGCATTTGTGCTCATTTAGGGCCGGGGTTTTAGAGAAAACATGTTTCAATTATTCTGCACGAGGGCCCAGAACAATTCCACTGTACGCTTGTTACTGTGTGCTATAAATGGTGCTATCTGCTGTAATTAGCTTGGACACACTCAATAAAACTTCAATGCAGGGACTGTTCTACTAACATACCAGGAAAAGGCTACACATTTTTTTCTTCCATACAACTGAGTTTATAAACAAAATGGTTGTTATTTTAGACCCTGCCCTTAAAGGTCACTTTCCCCTATGCAGTATTTTTTACTTTCCCAACTGAAGAGTGAAGACACTAGTGCTTTATTCAGGAGGTCTATTCTCAATGGCTACCTAGAATGAATGCTCCATGCAGAGACATCCACTGTCGTAATCACAGGGCCTCAACTCTGCCCAGGGACACGCTGGCAACTTGCCAGGAGCCCCAGCCCACACCTCCTCTCATGACACAGATCAGCTAGCAGCAGAGCTGTGGTCCAGGGAGATTACACATCTCAACAAGTAATATTCCATCTTGAGCAGGGGTGGGCAAACTAGAGCCCACGGGCCACATCCGTCCCACCAGCCAATTTAATCCAGCCCTCGAGCTTCTGGAAGCAGCAGCACTTCCTCTCTCCAGGTCCTCCTATGCATAGGGGCAGCCAGGGGACTCCTGCTTCAAGCACCGCCTCCGCAGCTCTCATTCACCAGGAACTGCAGCCAATGGGACCTGCAGGGGCGGTGCCTGCAGACGGGGCCGCATGCAGAGTCGCCTGGCTGTTCCTCTGCGTAGGAGCTGGAAAGGGGACATGCCACTGCTTCCAGGAGCTGCTTGAGGTAAGTCCTGCCTGTACCCTGCATCCTTGAGCCCCTCCCACACCCCAACCCCTTCCCTGATCCCGCTACCACCCTCCAAGTCCCTCAGTCCCAGCCTGGAGCACACTCCTGCACCCCAAACCTCTGATCCTCAGCTCCACCCAGAGCACGCACCTCCAGCCGGAGCCCTCGCCCCCCTGTCCCCGGCCCAGATTTCCCTCCCGCACCCTGAACTCATTTCTGGTCCCACCCCAGAGCCCACACCCCCAGCCCTCACACCCTCCTTCACCCCAACCCCAATTTCGTGAGTTCATGGCCTGTCATACAATTTCCATAGCCAGATGTGGCCCTCAGGCCAAAAAGTTTGCCCACCCCGATCCTGAGCCAAACTGCTGGCACACAGGAGTCTACAGTGCCAAGCTGCTTAGCTCAATAAAATGAAGGCTGGGACTTCTAGTCATCACATCAGACACTCAAAAACAAGGCAACAGGGGGCAGATGGCATTGTACAGTTCCATCGGCTGCACCTGGCCTGGTGGCTATGCTCCAGGCATCCCTGTTTTATGACATACCACGATATTGTTTGGGTCCAGAGACTCCACTGCATCCAGGAACCTGAACTGCACTTGCTGGTACTCTCGATGGTGCTCAAACGTGAAGTGCTGGACTCCTCTTCTTGTCTCCAGCAACCTCATGGCAATGCCTAGGGATGCACATGGACAGCCATTGTTTCCTCAGGGAGAGGAGGCTTCTGCCAGCCAGCAAGAATGAGCTCTTCTCACTGGTAGCACTGGAGTGAAGAAAGCCCATTCCCATCAATGGGGCCACAACAGGACAGTTTTCAGACTAGCTGTGCATTCAGAGCTCATCTAGGCGATTTCCCCCTTAAGGCAAATGCTTCCAAGTTCTCTCCCGCACCACTTCCAAAAACCCCAGCCGCCTGGCCCTCCCGGGCATGCCTCTGATCAGCCAGCATGGCCATGCAAGGGAATAAATGTCCCAGGAAGGAAACAAACATACCTTAGGACTTTTTGGAGGAGAAAAATGTTCTGAAAAAATGCTAAGCTACAGCATGACACTTGAGAGCCCTCGGAGGCCTCTTTGCAGTGGAGTAAGGAGGGGCATGCCCCAGCACTGACTGACAGAGAAGGGGAGCGGGGCCTTGGCAGATCATACAACAGGCTGCACTCTGCACACTAATCAGGCTCTAGGAAGAGCCCCCCTGGGCAGAACCAGGAAGTGAGGCATATTCCAACCAGGGGGTTGGAACTTGGTGCTCCCATGGACTAGGCAGAGAGACCAAAAGCTCACTTGAGAGTGGGGAAGAACTCGCCTGTTTTGCTGTAGCGTGGCCAGGTGTTCTTGGGAGCAGTCAGCCATGTGCTGCGGATGTACTGACGCTGCCTCTGCCGCGGCCTGTGGGAACCAAACACCCCATCATAGCTTCTATTTACTGGACACATGCTACGGAACAGGACCAGAGCTAAGCATGGGGATGGGAAGCAGATGGTAGCTCTCTAGTGCCTGGATTTGGGACAAAGAGATCCAAAGTCTCCTCTGACCGCAGCACTAGGAAATCAATCAAATCCCTCCCAGGTCTCCCCCTTGCCCAGGTGTTTTTTGCTGCAGTTTTATCAAGTTGAACATTCTCTGGTGTCCCTTTGAGGTTCTGCACGGCTACATTCCAGCTTCCACCTAGGTTTTGGCCTGTCAGCCTCTCCACTCCACTGATTCCCTTCCTCAGCTCCCATTTTTTGCCTATTTCCCCCTTGCCCCTGGAAAAGCTTCCCTCTCCCTGTTCACAGAGCCACCCCCTGACTGTCGGTCCAATCCAGCCTTCTCCCCACGACCCGTGCCAGTGATAAGGAGGAGCTAAGAAACACACCTGGAAATGCCTCCCTCTTCCCTTGCACTAGTCACTCTGCTCTGCCTTCCAGTTCCTTCTTAATGAGCATCCTTCTTCCACAGAGCCTCTCAGAGATGGCCTCTCCAGCTAGCACCACCACCACTTTGAGCCTGCGCTTGTACTGTACTGCATACATCTCAACCAGAGTGCAAGCTCTTTGAAACAGGGGTATCAGCTTCTCATTTGTAGGGACGATGCCCAACACATTGCAAATAATGAGACCTGCACAAGCATAGCACACGCAGAGGAAACAGTTGGACAGCTTCCCTAGGTCTACAGCTCACAAGTGGATCTGAGACCAGCTGCAGGAACTGGGCCACTCAGACCCTACCCCACAAAACTGCAGAGATTCTACAGAGGCAAGAACTGATAAAGAACAATTAAAGGAATAACAAGAAAAGTGTGAGGGCCCCATAATGACACAGAACAGCAGCAGTGCTTTAGAAGTGCAAGTAACAGGGGGAGGAGAGTCATGGAACAAAAGGAAGGACATGGTGTGAATCCAGATGAAGTCTTGCCTTCCTCCACACAAACATCTAGTGCTTCACTTTTAAAAAAATGATTACTTCTGCCTCCCTCAGGTCACTTGTAAGTCACTGAGGAGCCCTAGAACAAGGGTATAAACAATATGCCTGTGGGCACTCTCTCTAGCCTGCCTGTCTAGGAGAAGGGTTGGAGGTAAAGTCTGTGGTACCACCGGACATGGATAGAGACTGACTCATGTTTTGAAAATATAGTTAATATTGCAACTCTGGTCTCACCTCTGATCGCCAAGAACGGCTCGAGCCCCAAAGTACCTTTTCAGCTCAGTCTCTGGATTCAAGTTTCTGGAAAATGTAAGATACAGGTAAGGAAAAACATCAAGAATTAATCCCAGAGCATGCTTTTCTGAAGCAGCGTTCACCCATTTCACCAATACTGAAGTCACCTGTTTTCAAACTCCTGCACTGATGCCCAGATCAGTGACCTAACATCCCAAAGCTAGGAACCATGTGAGGATGTTTCAAGATTCAGATTTAACCAGCTATTCAACAGGGACTGTAGCCACATTTCAAAGACTATGTTCAATAATGAAATAATACTGCTGCCCTCTCTAGGGCAACTGGTGTAATTAGTCTAAACTGTAGACTAATTTAGACTCCAAAGCAACCACAGAGAACTCTCTGTTCAGGACTGTTTTATGGATATTTATGCTTGATCCTAAATAGCAAAACATAGGACCCCAGTTTCCAAATAGCGTACACACTTTAGAATTAATTGCTGAAAACAGGAATCTATCAGACCAGGAGGACAAGTCCTCTATCCACCCAGCAGATTCTGCCAGGGCAAGACGCCATTGCCAGGAAGGGAATATGCCACAGCAGTGTACATGAGTCAAAGTACAAATTCTATCATGTTGTGTGTGTGTGGAAATGTTGGGCACTGACTGCACCACACTGGACACACACAAAACCAGCCCGCTGTCCTGCATTCCAGCCAGCTCCCTGTCCAGGAAAGGTGACACACATCAGGCTGACAAACTAATACTAACAACCATGCAGGCTACAATCTGGGGCCAACAACTTGACCGTCTGTCCATGACTGGCTCATCCCCCTTTCTATACAGGGGGTCATGGGAGAGGGACCAGCACCTCGTGGGTCGGTAGCTTCTCAGCTAGAGCATATGGCTCAGAGGGGCTCTAGTTAAGCGCAGGGCACTTCTGCTCTGCAGAGAACTGACCAACACCACATAAGGACTTTCAGCATGGTCCCAACTCAAAGCCAGAGAGAGCACTTTACAGCAAGAATCCCAAAGCTCCTTTGGGACAGGAGTTCCCTACATGCTCAAAGACCTGAGAGCAATGAGCAAAGAAAGCCCCCTCGGAGAGCAGGAGGGAAACAGGCAGTGATGCACATTACCTGTGCTCTACGTAGAGCAGAGGTCGACTGTCTGCGATTACACCACTCTTGGTTTCATACGACAGCTCACTGGAATCCTCCATTTTCTCCAGAATGCTGTCAATGTCTTCCAGGTCATCGTCTTCCTTAAGGCACCACGCAAAGACATCACAACCATTAAAGGGTCTGGCTCACTCCAGCTCGCAGAGAACAGATCACTCCTACCTTTCTGTATGAAATCCCATTCCAGGCTGGCTGCTCCTCCCCTTGCCTTGCTGTGCGTCCATTACATGACCACTCGTGCTATTTTCTCCACCATTAGCCTTTCACTCAAGACTAGCTGTCGTGCTAAAACAAGTGCTCTAACTCAGTCACACGTTACTGGGTTCAGTGCAGGAGTCACTGGGGGAGATTCTCTGGCCTGTGCTACGCAGGTCAGACCGGATGACCAGAATGCTCCCTTCTGACCTTAGTGTCTAGAAGTTTGAGTTTGTACTTTTTTGAGCCCTGGTGATTTTATTTCCATGTTCTAGATTTGTTTGATTAGACTATATGCTCTTGCGTGCCATAACTATAGGGGTTTTTAAAAACTCGAGCGCACCATAAGAAGTTACTGTGCTACGTATATATTGACTATTAACAACAGTCAGCCTTCAGTGCCTGCTTCAGATAGGAACACGGTCCTCTTCCCTGCAAGGATCACAGCCAGTCCCTGGATGTCAATTACACAAACAATGGGCTGGATACACATGGGACAGGGCTCCCGATTCTGCTCCGAGCAAAGCCTACGTACTTTCTTCGGAGGAGACAATTTAGCCAGAGGCAGAATCTGTGCCCTTCCCCCACTCCAGCCACACTCACATTCACTGCTGCATGGACACGACCCTGGGTCCAGAAACCACTTGCTGACACTATACTCGACACCAGCCACCGTTCTTGGTGGTGCTTTTGCTACTAGAAGTCAAACTGACATCAGTACAGTGATGGTAGTGTGCCGCTGTGCAGGGGGTGAATGCCCACGCCTGGCAAGGTGAGAGGACCGTGCACCAGTGTTGCTCTCAAGTGAGCCCTCTTGCCAGGGACTGGAACACTGGCAGCTCTCGAGAGCAGTGTCTAGCCCTGCCTAGCAGGAAGAGTCACTGTTATGCAGGGTCTGGGAGGATATGGGAAAGAAAAAAGGAAAGGGCACAAAAGTAAGATCCCAGAGGATCCCCTCACGCCACAAAAGTCATTCAGACTAAAGATGCTGGTTTGACGGTTCCAGCTTTAATAACCTGCAGCTGAGCTCTGAGGACGTGAATGCAGGCTACGAAATAGGAATCACAGCCTCCAGATAAAGAAGTGCAACATACTACATAGCACTTTTTGTGTGTGGATCTCAAAGCTCTTCACAAAGGTGGGCGACTGCTGTCAGGGGTCTCCCGAACCTGAAGAGAAGGAAGGGGGCTAAATCACAGAGCTGACACAGACGTACCGGAGCCTCGCCAGCTGCACTTCTCTTGTTCTTCCGTTTCTTTTTTTTCTTCCGTGGCTTGTTAGCTGATACAGGCTATGGAAATAAATGCAACAGGTGTGAGTGAGTGCATGGGAGGGAGGCAGCGAGGAAGGTGGAGGTGGCATTTCCCACAGGAACACAGGCTGCCATGGGCTGGGCCTAGGAAAGAGCCATTTCTGTCACACCTGAAACAAGGAACAACATTAGGGAAAGGTGAGGGCAAGCGGTCATAAAATGCATCAACCATCGATTCCCAGCCTTAAAGGGTTAAATGCAAACCATCGTATTCTCATACCACTGCCTGGGACTGATTATTCAATACAAGATCAAGCAAGGAACATTTTAGTTTCTTCAGGATTGGAGGACATTGTTTTAACCTCCCTTTGCTCTCCCAACTCTCAGTGGTAAGTAACATTTATTTTGTTTATTCTTTCCTTTTACCAGAGAATGGCAAAAAATCACTCATTACCACAGAAACATACAGCTGCCTGAAAGCATCACAGGTGCTATGAGCGCTCCACTCTGTTTAGATACAATTACTTAGGCACATGGTTCTACCTAGTCTTAGCCAACACAGCAGACAGACGTACTCTTTTCCCTGGGGACACAGAGCTAAAACTCATTCCCAGGATTACCGGCTCCACAGAGATTTTGCATCTGGAGATGTATCCGTAGCTTAGGCACCACTTCAGAACCACCACCTCTGAGATATCATGTAGTTTTTGGAATTTGGAACTAACTTAACTAACGTGTTCCTTCTCTTATGAGCTTCCCCCACCTCATACGAGACTCCATTACATCTTCGCCCCGACCCTGTTAATCCCCCTCACTTTTCTTAAACTAAGACCAAAAACAAAAAAACCCAACAACAAAGCACTACTCTCAAGCCCCCCAAAACCCAGTACTTAACCTGCATTCCCTTGCACCCCTTTGAAATCTTCACGTAATTCTGCATATGTGCATCTTAAAAGCAAATGCTTCACTGTACTTTGCTAAGACAACAGACCCGTCCTTGTAAGCGGGCCAATGGAGGGGAAGAGGACAAGAATTCCTATTTCAAGATCCCAGGGATTTTTTTCCCTTTCACACATTTTGCATGAATTTAGTGCTCATGAAAATATAGGACGGGTAAAAATGGCACAAGCCACTTACCTCTGGTAACTGCTACAATAACTTTCTCTTCACAGCTGATCACCATATCCTGATCCAGGTATTCCACTGCCCTCCCAACAGAGCGCTGTACCTTGGCACCTCACTCCCAACACAGCACTGTCCTGCTGTTCCAACCCTAGACCTCACACTGTACATCAGGCCAAGGTGTGCACTGCTTTAGGGAGATGGACAAATGGCATCTCAGTTGAAACCAGGCATTTTCACTTGTTTGGATTCCGGTGCCCAGAGGTTACAGACGGATGCACTAACCCAGAAAGGCATGGAGCTACCGGTGCCGGCACGAAGAGCAAGTAAAAACTCTCTTCATAATTATGATCAATCCCTGGTGGGGATGGATATTGATGAACATTCCTAGGTACCTGCAGTTTGGTCACTGTCTGGTCCTGTTGTTGAGTGTCTTCTCCAGCTCGCTGCCCATCACTCTCTGGCTCTCCACTTTCAGCTTCTTCATTGTTCCCTATGCCCTCTTGCTCATTCAGTCTGGACTCTGCTCTCTCCTCTTTCGAGCCTAGATCATCCTCCAGTTCTTCATTGGTTATCTGTGCAGACGGGAGTACAAGGTTCAGGAATCTGGGGAGAACACAGTGATGGATACTTGTCTGGGTCTGCACTGCCTTGGCTCCCACTAGCATAAAACTGCCCACCAGGAGCAGGGATGTGCCTCATCTACAGAAAAACAAAGAAAAACCCTGCCAACGTGACAGGAGCAGAAGCTAAAGTTGGCCATTCAGCAGAAACCTACAAGAAAGTTGACAGCAATTTGCCTGCTGAGGTCAGAGCCTGTCATGCTCACAAAGGTTGTCTCCTTGTGTCCGTACTCTGTCTGCCTGTCCATCTGCTATCTCCTCTCATCCAGCTCTTTGGGGCAGGCACCGTGGTTTTGTTCTGTATTTGTACAGCACCTGGCGCCACTGGGGCCTCGGCCAGGTGATACCACAATACAAATGAGAGGAGAGAAGCTGCCCGGTGTGTGTGTGGGGGAGACCGTGCCCATCTGGCTGCACTACCCGGAACGCTGGCCTCACTCGCTTGTCCCAAGTGAACGCAGGCGGGCCAGGGGCCAGCAGCTCTCACAGCCCGGCCCCCTGACTCGCTCGCTATCAGAGGGATGGGGGGATCC
>ML677343.1:33219526-33338632 GCA_007922305.1 Dermatemys mawii | reverse complement strand
AGGGATCTCCCTTCGCATCACAGCAGGAGCCGCCCGACTCTGCTGGGCTTTGGGGCCGGCTACAACGGACCCCTCCCTGGCCAGAGCCATGGGCTACCTGGGAGTTCCCCATCTGCCCCTGGGGGGAGTCCCTGCTCTGTGGGGAGGGGGCTGCAACGTGCGGGGCAGGAAGAGGCGCCTCAGGGCGCTGCTGCTGCCCCTCTGCCAAGCCAGGTGTTTGTGTAAGGAAACTGAGGCAAGGAATGGGCACCAGCTTGGCATCGCGTGCTGTGTGTCGCCAGGCCTGGGCTGCCCCAGGCGGCCTCGGGCACTTTATGCCAGGCTGGCTAAGCGCTTGCCTGCCAGAAGAAATTTAAAGCCACCCTGACTCCGGGCACTTCCAGGAGTGAAGGAGAGAAACAGCCACTTGTCTGTTTAGTGCTTAGAAGTAAACCAACCTGTGGCATTTCAGGGCAGGGGGTGACGGCTGCAGGAGCCATGCAACACGGACCATCCCCCCCTTTCCTCTTCCCACTTCTCTGGTGAAGTCAGTGGTCAGGGCAGGGACTATCACTTGCAGGTACCTAGCACAATGGGGGGGTCACTCGTGGCTGGGCCTTAGGCACTACCATGAAAACATGATTATAGTCATAATAACGTGCTCTTCTCTTATTGCATCATTCCCAGGCCCCTCCACTCCAGCCCTGAACACTCACTTCTCCCATAGATGGCGTTGTGCTGCCCCTTCTGCCTAACCTCATCCCCAGCAGCGCCATCCTCCTGTTTAAATCCCACCTCCACAGGATCCACTAGCCAGGCTGTAGGGCAGGTGGGCAGCACTGGTAGGAGGAGGAAAAGCTGGGACATGTTTTGGAACCAAAATGTCAAGGCCACCGTTGGCCCATGTGACCATCTCTGCTCATCCTCCCTCCTGCTACCTTCAATTTGTTTTCATTTGTTGCACCTTGTTTCCACTTACATTGTAAACTTATGGGGCAGGGACCCAGGTCTCCCTGGTTGTGCATCACTCAGTACAGCGGGGGCCCTAATCCAGTTAAGGCCTCAGCACGGCTGCAGGGCAATCACAGTAATTGTCTGGGGTGCTTCCGTGCCTGAGGAAGGAATGGCCACTGTGGGCACTGGGCCCTACCTATGGCACGTACTCATTAGAAGAGAGCAAATGTTTATTCCCTCCCGGCTGCTGTCCCCTGAGCAGGCATTACAGGGCTTAGTGTTCAGCTCCTAACAAGGTGGAACAGATGCTCCTGCATCTCACGTTGCCACTAGTCACCATCCATCTGCAGTTTTCAAGAGCTGTCCCTTTATCCTCCAGACACACAGACACAAGACGCCTGTGCTAGGCTGGCAGTATGCAGCGGATGGACAGTTTGTGCAGCTTTCGGAGAGCTCTGGGAACATACAATGCCCTCCTCTGCAGCTCTGCTTCCTTCCTGGGCTCTGTCTGGATTCTCTTTGCCAGTTCCTCCCCGCCCCACCGCCAAAAATAAAGGGCAGCACATGAGCAGGTGACATTGTGAGAGACACACAGTGCTCAGATGGGGCTGTTTCCCCAGCACAGGACAGGTGTGTGTGTTACACACCAGTGTGGTTCCTCAGCCTGTGCAGATAGCAGAGAGAGGGCAGGGTTCTACAGGGCTGGTTTACATGGATGGATGGGGTGGGGGTGGGGTGTGGCTGTCAGAGGCTGAGCACAGCCACCCCGTTGACATCAGCTGGGGCACTGGGTGATCATGCACCTGAGCCCCAGGTTTGTCTGTCTGCACGAGTTCCTGAGACGTGCTAGGGGTGAGACACTGGCAAATGGAGGCTCACAGATACTGCACCCGCTGCCCCTGCTCCGAAGACAGAGGCCTTCCTGCGGCTGGGCTCGCCTCCAGGTGCAGGAGCAATGCAACTCTGCAGCGGCTTCCAGGGGAAGGTGATTGGGGCTCAGCAGAGGGGTCTGAGGGTAGGGGCTCAGGATGGTATGGGGGGTGGGGCATCAGGGTAGGGGTTTGAGTGTAGGGAGCTAAGTGGGGGGTGTTCTGGGTGCAGGAGGGCTCCAGATGCAGGGGCTGAGGTTCAGTAGAGTGGGGTTCGGATATGGAGGTTCTGAATGTACCCAGTGAGGCTTGGCAGCGGTGTCTGGGTATGGGAGGCTCAGATGCACAGGAGTTGGGTGGATGGGGGATCAGCTCCCTGTACAGTGACCCCTATGCCCCAGAGTTGAAGAGCGATGGGGGCAGGAAGCAGGGGAGGATGCTGAGCTTCTTGCAGCTGGCGGTGGGTCTGACAGCCCCACACACTCCTTGCAGGGGAAGATGAAGTCCTTTCCTTTCCTGCCTCCAGCCCAGCTGGAACTAGTCTAGTGGCTGAGCCCAGCTCAGAGTAGGAGTCACTGGCTGGGGTGTTCCCAGCCCCATGGTGATCTACCTCTCTGCCAGCGGCTCTGGGTGCCTGAAACAATGTATCTGCACTGCTAGAGAGTGGTGCACAACTGCTCTTGCAGCTTCTCTGTCAGAAAGTCATTTTTCTGCAGGAAAGCAATTAAATCTGTGGGGGACATTAATTCTGTGCATGTGCAGTGGCGCACAATTCCCCCAAGAGTAAGCTACAGCGCTGTCTGGGTCAGCCTCCATCCACCCAGAACTATCCTGCCAGTTTCGCCCACTTACCCAGCACAGGAATCAGTACATGCTGACACAGCATTACGAAACAACCTCTGCAGCTCAAAATAGGGATTTATTAGTATGCGAGCAACCATATGTACAAGAGCAACCATGCCAGTCCAGGTGCACGTTATTTACAGTGTACATTTCATCTGTACAGGATGGGCTGTGTACAAAACACTAGCCGACGGGCCAGCCAAGGACAGGACACGTGGGTGGGGTCACCCTCATTCGCATGCACCTGTCAACGCTGACACAGGCAGGAGGATGAGTTATTGCAGACCGTAGGCAGGACAATAAGGCATTGTCGTTGTAACGTGTCAGCAAAATGTGCTCGAGTCAAAACAGGGAGAAGCGAGCAGGGTGGTGCCAATGCAGGCTGGCCTCACAAACCAGCGCCCATGGGCAGTGGAGCACACTGGGTTTTCGCCAGGATGGTATCTTCAGCATGGAGAGGGTCTGCTAAGCGGTGGAGTCTGCAGGAGCGTTCCCCCTTGTTTCCCTGATCACACAGTATGCAGTTTCCCAGGGAGGACGCACCTTCCCTCAAATGTTGCCAGATCCTTTCCAGGCCTGGTTTGCCAAAGCTCAGTCACTTCACGCTGTACGCAGAGATCCACTGGCAAGTATTTACTTGATTAATGAGCCCAAGCCAGTTGCCTGTCTGAGGCCTGATCTACACTGCAAAGTTTAGCAGCAGCTATGTTGGTTAGAAGTGCAGAAAGTCACCCTCCCACCTGACTTCGCTAGGCTGGCTAACGCCCAGTGTAGAGAGAGTCAGACCAGCCAAAGGGGGCTTTTTGCCAGCACTATTTTGTCTGGGGAAGTGGTATAAACTAAACCACCAAAGCACTCGTGTAAGCTGCATCCCCACTAGAAGAGTTTGTCAGTATAACCAGCAAACCTTTTCTAGTGTAGACAAGGCCCGAATGACTAACTGGCCACTGCAGGCACAAAACCCAATCTGTCCATGTAGTCAGACTGTGTGAAAGTGCAAAGCAGGCACACCATGGCATGGGCCCGTGGTTTCTGAGCTACTGACAATCAGGTCCTGCCCCTGGACTTGTCTGGGCATATTAGGCATGTGTAGTTTGTATTTCCCTGTGTCACGAGACACAACACACACCCAGTGGTGGTACACAAAAGGCTAATGGCACACTGTGGAATAGTCCCTTTTGTTCACACGCTTGGGTACGTTACCTGGACCATAGCATCTGGGCAGGCACAGTCTATGGGGAGACAGTGCGCCCCGTACACTGGACACCCGCCTGCCGAGGAAACCTGATACAGGAGCAGGATTCCCCATGCCTCTCTCGGCCATGGGCAGGGAAGGGGACATGGTGTGACTCAGCCTCCATAGACCCGGCTACTTTGCACAAAGGATGCTCTAGACCAGTGGTCGGCAATGTCGGCACGCGGAACCGCAGGGTAAGTACCCTTAGCAGGCCCTGCTGCTTTATTTACCTGCCGGCTCACCATGTGCCGCTTCCCGCAGCCCCCATTGGACCGGGATGGTGAACACAGCCAGTGGGAGCTGCGGGATGCGGCGCACAGTGAGCCGGCAGGTAAATAAAGCAGCGGGGCCCACTAAGGGTACTTACCCTGTGGTCCCACGTGCTGACATTGCCAACCGCTGCTCTAGACATATACATTCTATGGGCACATTTAAACAGCAGCCGTGGCTGGTGACCCAGCTCGGCCTCCTCAGTGCAGGCCACAATGGTGAAACAGCAGACGACAGAGCCTAGAGGAGCCAGCTGGACTCCTTGGGCTCCAGGCACTCGCTTCTTGGCCAGGGAGGATGTTGACACACATTCAGGTGCACTAAGATGGGAGAGAGCATGGACCTGTGACCATGGCCAGGCCTTTCTCCAAGGCTTCCCTATTGTTCTGTGACCCAGGGCCCAGGCCACGTAACCCAAAGGAGCCTTGGAAAAGCCAGGAGATGCCTGGAGCCAGAGGAGTGGATCTGGCAACCTCCTCTACCTCCAGTGAAGCAGGCGTTGGGCAGGAACCTTTGCTCCTCATCTCTGGACTCCTTACTCAGAGAGCAGCGATCAGCCGGGCTCTACCCGGGATGGAGAAAGGGCCAATGGTGAGACCCAGGAATGTCGGGTATCACAAGGCTACCATGACAGCCCAGCCACCTGGCCACTCCCCCCAAGATGATCCGGGGCAGGGGCTGGGGAATGAGAGATTTAGCACATGCTATGCATCTGGCTAATGGACCCCTAGAGGGGCTGGAGCTAGTCCCTGGGGACAGTGCAGTGCGGCCCGGCTAACTCACCACCCCACGCTCACATGGGATAATAAAGAGCAGGGCATGCTGAGCTCCTTTGTGCTCCAGCTTTTGCCCAGCCCACGTACCGGACTGTGCTCTGGGTGGCCTGGGCAAGGCACCTCCCTTCTCTGTGCCTCTGTCTCCCTGTCTGTGCTTGCGGAGAGCACTGGCCCGGCCCCCTGGGGCTGGGCAGCTCCCTTAGTGCAAAGCCCTACTCCGTATTATCACTATGAACTGCAGAATGGGGGCAGGGGCCTGGCCGGCTTCATTCTAACCAAGCAGCAGCCCCGCGTGCTCCGCATGACCACGCAGCCAGCCTTGCCCTGGCTGCCTGTAGCTGCTCTCCCCCACTGCGGCACAGGTTCACTCACAGCCACCCGCCCTGGGAACAGGCCAAGAGCCCAGCCCTTCCCCGAGCGAGCCCCTTGGGCCAGGCCCTGATGCAGCACCCAGACAAATCAATACTCTCAGCGAGTGTCTGGTACAAAGCCAGGGCGGACTAAACACAGCCAGCGCCTGCTCCACCGCCAGTGGGGCAGCAGGTGGGTGGCACCCCAGGGACAGGGGCACTGACAGCACCAAGCACCGAGAGTGAGGTTGCAGGGAGGAGGGCAGCGAAGGGAAGGGAACAGTGGGGACAGGCTGACACTGGAGATCCCCATGATCCCAGCTGTGAAAAGCCCATGGGGAGCAGGGGGCCCCAGTATGCTCCTCAGGGCAGGGCCAGGCACCACCCTCACTGAACCTCACAAGGCTCATCACTCCCACCGGCTGCCCAGCGGGCCGTCATAAGCACCATGCCCTGGATTCAAACACAGGGCCTAAGACCCAGCCAGGGCTTCCAGCCAGCCCAGCTCCGTCAGGTGCTTTCAGTGGGAATTGAGACCCGAGGGGCAGCGCAGGCAGCCCTTGACCCCAAGGGACGAGCTGGAGGGGAAAGATGCCGGGCTGGGTGGGCAGAGGAGGGGGACTCCTGCCTGTGTCCCTCAGCCCGGTGGCAGGGGTTTGGCCACAGGGCAGAACCAGTACGTTGCCTTGTGCTAGCCAGCAGCACGCACTGGCCCAGGAGCCTCAGCCTTTCCTTTCAGGCGAGTGAGAAGCAATGTAAACTGAAGGGTCTGAACAATTCCTCCCGCAACATGTTTAGGGTCCCCACCTTCCAGCCCCATCGCCCCAGCCTGCTCCGGGATCCCGGCAGCACCAGCTCCCAAGATGGGAAGGAATGAAACACCCCAGGTCCTGCGCTGACCGATCTGAGAGAAGCCGGGCTCCGAAGCACACCCTGTAGTCTGCCCATCCTCAGCCAGAGCAAGGGATTGGGTCCTTCTGCCCTCCCATGGGGAGACCCCGAGCTAGTGGGGCTCCTACTGGGCAACACGCGGCCTCAGACACTAGCCACAGCCTGGTGAGTCCCACTGGCTGATGTGCCGTCTCCCTGGTCACTACTGTCTATAAATATAGAGCTGTATAGAGATGATCTATGTACATACACATCTCCCCTAGCAGGGCATTGCAAGGGAGGTCTCAGGGGGACATGAGCGGTCAGGCTGGGGACAGACAGCGGTGTGCGGCACGCCAGGGAAGGATGGCTGGCAGTTTTTAGGCAGCAGGCTCATTTAGAAGCCATCTTGGTTTGGTTCTTGTGCACACATGTTGGTGGGGGTGAGAGGTGATGCCCGGAGAGTCCCAGCTCAGTGGCGGGGGTGCTCATTGGAGAGCCAATTTCTGCAAAAGCCTGGGTCCTGGGGCCAGCCCCAGCGGGGCAGCGGTGGGGGCCCTCACTGGTGTTTGGCAATGTGGGTGGGCTGGATGTAGAGGGAGTGCGTCTTCCTGCCCTTGCGCGGCGTGGCGTTCAGAATGTCCCTGCTCTTCCGGCTCGAGCTGATGACATCGGTCACGAAGCTGGTGCAGTCACTGCAGATGTCCTTCAAGACAGAGCCGTGAGTGTAGATGTGGGGGAACTCCTCTTCCACCTTCCGCCAGTGCATCCCCTGCAGGGAGCTGCAAGATACAACCAAGAGAAGCAGGTGTCCGCCTGGAAATACCTCCCCGCTCTGTGCAAGGACTCAGAGCCCCCCAGCCCATGGAACTGTCAAGCCTCTGATTTGCTTTCTCCAGTTCCGGTGACAATGCCTCCTCGTAGCCTCAGGAGTTTAGGAAGCTTGCCAGAGGTCAGACCCAGAGAGAGAAGCGGGTGGGAGGGGAGGACACAGCTCTGTGGGGCATGGAGGGCATTCCGTGCCAAAACATGAAAAATTCTGTGCACAATATTTTAAAACTCTGCAAACTTCTGCACATTTTATTTGTCAAATAAACGTGGGGGCTCCAGCCTGGCAGTGGGGAGCACAGGCCACTGCACAGAGGTGGGAGACCCCGGACACTGACTCAGCGGTGAGGCTGCACCCAGCCCTGAGACAGCGCAAGGACAGGGCCTGCCCCAGAAACTCCTCAGGGCCCTGCCCCCCTGTGCCAGGGGCACCAAGTGTGGGCAGGCAGGATCCAAGTGTGGAGGGGTTCAGTGTGGGGGATCCAGGTGTGGGTTGAGAGGGTTCTGTGTGGGGCAATCTGGGTGCAGGCAGCTCAGTGGGGGATCTGGGTGCTGGGGGATCTGGATGCACAGGGGCTTGTTGGGGGGTTCTGGGTACAATGGTAATGGGACTCTACAGAGGGTGCAGGTGAAGGTGGTTGGGGTTCAGCAGGGGGGTCTGCAGATAGGGGACTTGGAGGGGGCTAGTGGGGGGATCCAGGTGCAGCTGACTGGGGATTGGTGGGGTAGGGAGTGCGGGTGGCTCTGCGGGGTGGTCCAGGTGTAGAGGGTGTGGGGCTCATCGGGGGGATTCTGAGTGTGGGAGCAGGGGACGAGGATTGGCAGGAGGATCTGGGAGAGCAGCTCTCTGTACAGGATCCCTCCCACTGCAGCTGAGGAGTGATGGGGGCAGGAAGTGGGTGTGGGGCGGGGGGAAGAGTCTGCAGAGTTTCCTGCACCTGGGGGAGAAATCTGGGGGTGGGTGTGACCCAGCCCCAGATGCCATGCAGAAGAAGAGGTCGTTCCATCCTCCCCAGCCCAGCCAGGACTAGCAGCTGAGCCCGGTGCAGGGTGTGATTCCTACCCACTGTGATTTATCTGCCCCAGGCCCCCCAGACATACTGCTGGGGAGGGTCACATGACCGCTCTGGTGGTTTCCCTTTGCTTCCCTGTCACAGAGTCGTCTTTCTGCGGGGCTAGCCTGATCTCTGGCCCCTTGTCCAGTGGCTCGATACCAGGGCGGGGTGCCAGCCGCGGGAAGGCTGTGCTGAAGAGGCCATGCACCCCCTGTTCTGGACGAGGGCCTCGTGGCAGAGCCAGGGTGGGGCGGCAGGAAGCACTGGGTGGAACTTACTGGAAGGCGTCTCTTTTCCTCGGCGGCAGAGCTCCGGGGAGGTTCTCGAAGCCCAGGGCATAGACGGGAATGTGAGCAAGCTTCTTCGAGGGCATCTTAATCTGCAGCACGCGCACCCGGGAGAAGCAGCAGAGGTCAGTGGCAGGCGGGCACATGGGCACTTTCTGAGCTGCTGCCATGGCCACCAGCTGCACCAACATGTATCTCCTTCCCTGTGCCTGGCTGGCTAAGTGACATGGGGAGAAGGGGCAAGTTCCCCAGGCCACAGGTAGCCACAAAAGTGAACCAGCTTGAAGCCAAAGTCCTGTGTTCCCACCCAGAGGATTTCCTGGCTGAGGCCATGGCTCGCCTATGCTGGGTGATTGGGCCACGGTCTGGGCCAGCTTGTGACCAAGGAGGGACCGTGGCGTGCTTAGCACAGCTCCCCGGTACGGCACTCCCAACAACCACAGCATCACCCCAAGCAAACGCTTTCCCACAGGCCCCAGCTCTCCCCCGCGGAGGGTCCCCCTGGGTCCGCGTCATTTCCGACCAGGTCACGTTCCGCAGCAGAGGTGGGGAGCAGTGGCCTGAGGGTTACTGTCCCCACTTCCAAGTCAGTTCAATGCAGGAGCATTGTAAGAGTTTCTACACTGGGGGCGCTGAGAGCCACTGAACAAAACTAAACCCTGTATATGATGGAAACCCCGGTGCTATGGCTGGTGTCCTACATGGTGGGGTGACCATGGTGGCCAGGAGTTAGTTAAGCAGGGCCCCCCAAAATGCTAGTGCCTGCCCTTCTGCTGTCAGCCCACAGCCAGCTCAGCATGGCACCTCCTTGGCACAGCAGGTACATTCACACGCCCACGGCAGGGCTTCCAGGGCCCAACCCCTCTCCATCCCAGCGGCACGCTGCCAGATGTGCTATTCTGTGGGGGATAGGGAGGGTGTCCAAAAATGAGACCGTGGGGGGGTGCCCCCAGAGTAAGAAGTCAGGAGGCCCCAGAAACTGGGCACAAGCTGTGCGGATGGTTCTCTAGGCACTGATTCATGGAAGTGTTTCTTACCTTCACGCTGCAGGAGGTGCAGCTGGATCTAAAAGCAGAGAGAGAATCCCAAGGGTCAGTAAAGAACCTCATTCCCCTGCCCCACTGTGCACCTGCCCCCAAAGCAGGGGACCTTTCACTCACCTCTTGCAGAAGAGACAGGCTGGGGGCCAAGAAAACAAAGGGAACTTTGTTCTGCAGCAGCAGCATATCTGTAGGTGAAGAAGGGCTGAGGTCAAAGGTCACAGTCTGTATTTGGTAGGAGCCCTACACGCCTGGGGCTGCCTCCTGGTCCCTTCCTCACACGCTGATGCCTTAGACACCAGGCAGTCGATCACTGGGAGGCCATGGCGCCGTCCCATCCCCCGCCCTCACCTTCCCTTTCTTCAGGCTGTTGTAGAGTTCCTTGCTCTGGAGGAATTTCTCCATCTCGGCCTTTACCAGCACGCGGCGCACGTCAATCATCTCCTCCACGGTCAGCGCCAGGCTCTCCACGGGGTGGCTGAACTCCTGCGTGCAGAGAGGGGAGGGCACTAAGTACCAGCAGTCAGGGGTGCGGCTCCACCCCAGGGCCTGGCTGATCACTGCCCAGCCACAGCCTGGGCTGAGCTCCTTTAACGCCCAGAGAGGGGAGGGGCGGCCCAAGTGCCCACAAGGGGCCTGTAGGTAGGAGATGGCAAGAGGAAGATGCAGCTGCTCACGCAGGCATGGAACGGAGACTGAAGGGACAGCAGCATGGACGCGCTCCCAGGCCCTGCCCCCCAGGACTCCCCTGCCTTTGCACCTGGCTGCGTGAGGGCCCCACAGCACTGCCTGGCTGGGTTTGGCTGGGTGGACGTACAACCAGGCCAGCCATGTGCAGCCGTATTCATCGAGAAGAGAAACGCAAACCTGGCGCTCTCTATTAGCATCATTGACATTGCTACAGTGACTGTGGGGATCAGTCCCCAAGTCGGGGATTAGTCCTGTTCTGCAGCAGCTCCTTCCCCCTCCCGCGCTCCCTCGCCCAGAACTCAGTCAGCACATTTCTACCCTGACACACGGCACTGCTAATTCTCTCCTATACGTCCCCTCCCTTCAGCTCCCCGATACCCCTCAGCTCCACAACTCCAGCCCTGGCGTGCCCCACCCACAGCTCTGCTGAGGCCCTTCCACTCCGACCCGCAGCTCCCTGATGTTCCAGTTCCAGCATCACCCTCTTTCAAGGATGTGGCAAGTGGAGACTGTGCCGCGCCAGGCCAGAGCTCAGGGCATAGTGACCAACATGGTCCAATTCATTTCAGGGAGATCTGCCCTTGGGTCCAGCAGTTTGACCATCCTCTTCCACTCACAGGTACCCCTCCAAATCTGAGTGAGTGGCGTGGCAACCCGGTGCAATCTGGTGCCACTCCGGTGTGGCCTGGCTGCCTGCCCCCGGAGGGAGCGAACATTATTAAATCAGGAGTCGGCAGTTTTCTGGCTGTGAACGGGCGTCTCACTGACATACTGGGGGACGTGATCAGCCCGGCTCAGGGCTCTAGTGCCGGACAGCTCGGACTATGCAAATCGGACACTTACCAGCCACAGATGCTTGGAGCTGCTGTCTGGGGCGGAGCTGGAGCTGCCCTCTGACGTTTTCTCCACAGCCCCGAGGGAGCCGCGGTCGGACGGGAGTGGACCAGCGCTCGGTGGGATCTGGTGGTAACTGGCTGGGGACGAACCTGGAGGAGGATAACGCAGGCAGCCAGAGTCAGTCCTGCTGAGCTCCGCTCCTCCCTGATCATCATCCGAGAGGGAGCACTGGAAACCCTCCGGCCTGGGACCAGGACCAAGAGGGGTTGGGGGGAAGGAGGCTGAACAGGGTCTGGCCAGCGTGGGGAAGGGGCTCCAACAACTGCCCTTCTTGCTGGGTGTGAGAGTGACACAGAACAGGGCCAGAGCCAAAGGCTATGCAGCCATGAGGTGTCCTCTAGAGGTGCAGAGCTTCGGGAGAAGGGGAGGCAGGGAACCCTGACAGTGGTTTTGGGGTGTCCTGCAGGGGACCAGGCCTGTGCTACAAGATCCACAGAGGGCGGGAGACTCTGGGCATGGCTAACCAGCCAAGGGTTCAATGGGACGGGGACTAAGAGTGCAGGGAGTGCAGCAGCACCCCTAGGATTTACACGGGGCTCTACTCCGGGCCCCATGCCCGGGGCCCCAGCTGCCAGTTCCACGCTGGGGCCCCAGCTGCTGGCCTTGCTCCGGGGGCTCCCCGCCCAGCCCCAGTTGTGGCCCCAGCCTCGGTCCCCTTGCTGGGTCCCCCCTCCTGGAGCCATGGCCCTGCTTTCACCCCACATCTAGGGGCAGCGAGGGGCACAGACGGGGGTAAGGAGGGGCGCAGCTCCCAGCCCCACTGAAGGGTTCTGCACTGTGCAGTGGGATGCGAAGGAGCTCCTGGCAGGCTAATGCAAAGAGGGCTGGTCCCCAAACCCGGGCTTTGTATGGAGCCTGGCACCTGCTGCGAAGTCTCCTAAGGCCGGGGGGGAGGGGGCACTTTCCATTAGTGGGGGAGGTGTGAATATGAGCTGGGATCGCACCTGTGTCCCCTTTGCAGGTGCTATCCCCAGAGACAGCTGCTCTAGGCAGGTGCAGTTCCAGCGGGGGAGAGAGAAAGACAGGGAGACTGTATCAGCTGGGGAGGGGAAGGGAAGAGAAGGAAAGGGAAGGGAGGAGGAACTTGCCCTTGGTCTCCATGCTGATCCATGCAGTATTCATGCTACCTGAGCGGGGTCTTGGCTCAGACTCCCGTGGTCCCAGGTACCCTGAATCGGGCTGGCTGGGGCCCCTCTCACTCTGGAACTGGGCCAGGTCCTGCTCAGAGAAGGAGCGATCACGCTTCAGGGGGAGCCCTAAGCCAGGCTCCCTCCCCACCTCAGCGCTTGGAGACTCCTCCTCCTGCAAAGGCATATAGAGCAACATGAACACGCAGGTCCTGCCGTAAAAGGGACCCTGTCCTGCCAACGGGCAGCTTTCTGGAATGGCAGGTCTCTGACCCAGCCTGGCTGATGCCCCCTGCACCCACTGTATGAGACAGTATCAACACCTTACTGTGCCCAGAGAGCCCATGGAGAGGACATCTTGGGTGGTGCAATCCACCCCTGGGAAAACGGTACTGGATAGGTGGCTGCACAGACCTCATCGATCACCAGGGCTGTCCTTTCCCTTTCCCATCACTCACCGTCAGCTGCTTCCTTATAACCCTGTCCAGGTAAAGCGAGCTAAAGACAAAGAGCTCAGAAAACAGAGCGCCGCTCTGTTACTGTCATGGACACCCCAAGCAAGGAAGCAGAGAGAGCGCGGAGCCACAAGGTGTCACCAGAAATGCTACTACACCTTGGTAAAAAGAGCATCAAATCACTGTCCACTTTCATATCCTGTGTCATCCAACTGGACAAGATGTCTAAGATATAGTGGAAAGCTGGGGTGACAGCTACACCAAAGCCAGGAAACCCCTTCCAGCTAGCTACCTTCCAAGACCACTTCTGAGCCATGTTTACAGACTTCTGGAGTAACTAATTCTGGGAGAAGCATGCTCACAATAGAGGTGGCTCTGGGTGATGACCAGGCAAACTTCAGACCGAATAGGTGCATTTGTGACCAAATTCTTGCTCTTACCACCTCTATAGGAGATGGTTTCCAGCAGAAGAAGAAGACAGAGGCAGTGGTTCTCAATTGGACAATGATATCGTCTGGCCTGCTGATCAAGATGACACCTTGATGAGTTGTTCTAACTGGAAATTATGCTTCTGAACAGACAATTCCAAGTTGTACTAGGCAATAAACTAAGCACATACCAGACCCAGAAGAATGGACTCCCTCAGGGATCTCTCTGTTCTCGCTCCAACCTTTGTCATCATATTTACGGATTATCTATCTGCCTCCAACCATTTCAAGGTCATTCAAATATGCAGATGACATCTGCCTAATTTCAAGAGACAGAGACTACAGAAAAACCTGAACTAACACAGGGCAGCCATCAGTGGCTCTTGCAAGAAGTGAAGCCTTAAGCCCAGTATGTCGAATACCATGCGGTATCATGCTTTTGTCTCCATCACCTCAAGATATCATGAGAACTCAACGTTTTCTTGAATAGAGAATGACTAACACATGATCCAGAGCCTGCATATCTTGGAGTAACTCTACCCTTGCACAATCTGCACACTGACCTAACAAGGATCACCTCACCAAGGTACCTCAGAAGAGCAAGAGAGAAATGTCTTCCTACATGAGCTTGCCTGCTCAACTTGCAGTCTCAAACACCGCTTAGTTCCGAGCTAGCTCTCTGCTGCTCTGTTTGAGAATTCTGTTTCAGTGTGGTTAAAGTCTCCACCCACGATATACAAATGAATCAAGAAATGAGACCAACAGTAGCTGAGTGGCTACCGGCCCTCTCTCATATTCCACCTCCCAACACCAGAAAAGACAAAATCCAGGAGGTGTCATGACTGCACTTGTCAAAGACACATGGAAGTGCCTCATCACCATCTCATCAGAGACCAAGCTGGCCACATTACCAACCACTTCTATGGAGGAATGGGAACAAGCTGCTCCTCTATAGGAAACTCCTTCCTCCTCAGCCTGATGAGAGCGTGCTTCAGGATGCCATGCTGCCTCTGGGGCAAGCTCCACTGTTTCAGAAAGGGGAGGTAAGGGGTGCAATAAATAGCCACACCTGGGGACACAGGGACAGCCCTCTGTGATGCAGCTGAGGGCATCACACACACCTACAGAACGGCAGCTCCTCTTGCACTGGCCTATCAGGAGGACTTTACAGACCCCACACTGCTGATGCCAAGGCTACAAACCAGCTGTAATGTATGACGCCTACCTAAGCCCTTTTGATATTCTTTTCTTTTATTGACTTTGATCTCTCTCTTTTATCTCCCTACTTTGTATTTTGAACTTTTTGTCATTTTTATTGTGCCACCACAATGAACATAAACCCTTTGCTAGTTGGTCAGTAAAAGAAAGGAGGCAGCAGAACAAAATCACAGAATCAGAGAATATCAGGGTTGGAAGGTACCTCAGGAGGTATCTAGTCCAACCCCCTGTTCAAAGCAGGACCAACCCCAACTAAATCATCCCAGCCAGGGCTTTGTCTAGCCGGACCTTAAAAACCTCTAAGGAAGGAGATTCCACCACCTCTCAGGTAACCCATTCCAGTGCTTCACCACCCTCCTAGGGAAAAAGTTTTTCCTAATATCCAAACTAAACCTCCCCCACTGCAACTTGAGACCATTACTCCTTGTTCTGTCATCTCCTACCACTGAGAACAGTCTAGATCCATCCTCTTTGGAACGCCCTTTCCAGTATCTGAAAGCAGCTATCAAATCCCCCCTCAGTCTTTTCTGCAGCCTAAATAATCCCAGTTCCCTCAGCCTCTCCTCATACGTCATGTGCTCCAGCCCCCTAATCATTTTTGTTGCCCTCTGCTGGACTCTTTCCAATTTTTCCACATCCTTCTTGTAGTGTGGGCCCCAGAACTGGACACAGTACTCCAGATGAGGCCTCACTAATGCTGAATAGAGGAGAATGATCATGCCTCTCGATCTGCTGGCAATGCTCCTACATATACAGCCCAAAAAGCTTTTAACCTTCTTGGCAACAAGGGCACACTGTTGACTCATATCCAGCTTCTCGTCCACTGTAACCCCTAGGTTCTTTTCTGCAGAACTGCTGCCTAGCCCTTCGGTCCCTAGTCTGTAGCAGTGCATGGGATTCTTCCGTCCTAAGTGCAGGACTCTGTACTTGTTCTTGTTGAACCGCATCAAATTTCTTTTGGTCCAATTCTCTACTTTGTCTAGGTCCCTCTGTATCCTGTCCCTACCCTCCAGCATATCTAATACTCCTCCCAGTTTAGTGTCATCTGCAAACTTGCGGAGGGTGCAGTCCACGCCAGCCTCCAGATCATTGATAAAGATATTGAACAAGACCAGTCCCAGGACCGACCCTTGGGGCATCCGCTTGATACCGGCTGCCAACTAGACTGGAGCCATTGATCACTCCCTTGAGCCTGATGATCTAGTCAGCTTTCTATCACTCCATAGTCCACCCCCCAGAGAGGCTGAGCCTCATCTCCCACCCAGCTGGGAGCCTGGGGCCCTTGCTTCATTTACTTGAATAAAGAATGTAGTGCTGGCAAGACGCACTGGAGTTCCAGCCGTGCAGCCTGAGCGCAAGCTCCCACACTCCCTCCTGTCTAGCCAACTATGAGGTCTTCTGTGCTGATACTGCTAATGGGGCCCACTCCCTATTGTCCTGGTCTGGATTTGAACTGGTGACCTGGAAGTGAAAGGCATTGCCCTCGGGAAGGGAGTACTACCCCTTTGAAACCTACAACTGGCCCAGCCTGAGGTGTAATGAAGCAGGTGCTGCCCCATCCTAGAGATGGGCTATAGAAACAGGAAGAGGAAGTTGCGCGGAATCATCCAGGTAGCAGTGGGAGAAGGTTTCTCCTCAGGCTTTGGGAAACCAGCTTACCCAGAGAGTGTCTGTGAACGTTATGTTTGGGAACTGGCCCACGGCCCTGTGGTGAGGCCGTAGGAATTTCCCCCGGCCTGAAGCTCTAGAAGAGGGCCACATGCTATTTATTAGTGTGTGGGGCTTCTCCTTGCCTCGGGCTCTCCACATGAACCCATTGCTGCCCCACTCAGGGGAAGCTAAGGCTGGACATGCCCTCTGGAGTGCAAGGGGGCAGGAAGGGACTGCCCACACCCTTACAGGAAACAATTCCTGAGCCTGGTCCAGCCAGTCTCGTAGAGCTCTCTCTTGCTCCCCCTAAAGCCAACAGAAGAACACCTGACTCTCCTGGTGACAGGGCCATGCCATTGACATGAAGAAGGGTCACGCAGCAGGCGGGAAGGTGAGCGCTGCCCAGCAAAGCAGAAGGCACTTGGTTTTCAGATACGGAGCCCCTCCACCATGCTGCAGCGCTGCTGTCAAAGGATGTGTCTCCCTGCCAGCCATCCCCTCGCTGCCCCAGAAGATGACAGCGATACCAGCAGTCCTGAGTGCCCTCCCACCAGTGACCACAGACAAAACCAGCGCTTACTTCAGAGATATTCATCTCCTCCATCTCAGCCAGGGTCGGCGCCTTGAGCAGAACCCTTGGCCGCGGGTGCTGGGCGGGGGTGCTTGAGTCAGGTACAGAGAGGTTGATGCAGGAGGTTGACTTCACATTGCTGGAGCAGGCATTAAGGATGCAGGGCAGGGAGCCAAAACCTGCGAGGCAGGGGAGGGGAAAGTTTCATCCGGGTGCTCAGGGCAGGGCTGGTAGGAGGATGGGAAGATGGCATCCACCTAGAAGGGCAGGCTTCCCTGGGGCCTAGGGATACCTTAGAGGGGGCAGCAGTTTCCAACTGCCCCCTGAGCCCACATGGGAGGGAAGTGAGTATGAAACATCTCTGCATGGACAGTGCACAGTGCAGGGAACTCCTCGTCCCTGCCATGGGGCCCAGTGCTAGCGCCCCACACAAGACCTGGACTCATGCAGCGAATGGGGCCTAGAGGACCAACCCGACGCCAGACTGCTACGTCTCAGCAAGCAGTGGAAAGGAATTTACCTGTGGAGTAGAGCTGCCAGTCATGCCTTCCCCTCACACTGGGGCTGTCGTGGCCTCTGAATTTCCTCACAAGCCCAGGGAAGCACAGAGCCCGCTGCACAGGGGAGGTGGGAGGGAGGGTCTGCACACGCTGCATGGGGGAGAGGGGAGCTGAGCAGGCTAGGGGGCTAGGAAAGCTTGTGACTGTCCTGGGTTCAAACCCTGCTGGCAGCCGTGCTGGGCAGTGTAAACCTGGTGTTTGGTTTTGTATAGAACATCTGGAATGGTTCACGTTTCAACAGCGCCCCAAGGGGCTAGGGCTGGAGCTGCTTCCTGACAGCCTCTGATTTCCCTTCGCCGGCAGCTTTCCGAGCGCCCTCCATCCCTCCTCAGGACTCTCACAGATGAGCCAGCATTTCGGGGCCCCACACAAGTTCCACATGCGGAGGCAGGCCAGAGGTTCTGGATGGAGCCATCTGGCTCTGTGGCTCCGCGCTGGGACGGTACCTTTCTGACCCTCGTTCCGCATCTCGACTGGGCGAAGTTTTCTCTCTTGTCTGATTTCTTCCAGCATCTTCTCGTGGAGCGTTCTCTGCTTCTGGGGCAGGGGGCGCAGCCGCCTCTCAGACGCCTGCAGCAGGGGCAGAAGCAGAAGAGACAGGCGGATTAGGACAGAGACACTGCACTGGGCAGCTGGGAACCTAGGCTGCCCAAACTTACCCAACCAAGGACGACTTGCCAGGAGCCCCAGGGCAGCCCCTCACTTCCCTTACAGAGGTCACAAGGCTGCCAATCCTGTTTTCACATGGGCAGCATGGCCTGTGGAGAGCACTGTTTGCCTGAGAAATGCCGCCTCCCCATGCTGGACAGGTAGTAGTCAGGCCTGCACTATCGCCCCATATAATGTGCTTGGCCCCCCAGGAGCAGACTCACAATGGGGCCCACAGAGAGCGCTGGGATTCTCAGTCCTAAAGCCGACGCTGCTGCCCCTGGAGCCAGTGTTACTCTAGGGGGAGGCTCCAGGGCTTTCCAGGTGTTCTGCTGAAGGCAGAGTGCCACTAGCTCATGCCAGCAGGGTCCCAGGTGAGCCTCTCTACACAGCTCCAGCTGGCAGCAGGCAGGGCCCTCACACCTCCTCCTCCTCACTAGGCAAGTGTCAGGAAAAGGGGAACGTGCCCCTGGAAGGGGGCTCCCAGGACACAGCAGAGAGGAGAGCAGTCTCCAGGGCTGGGACACTGCACGGGAGAAGGGTGTTCCCCTGGACGTGCGGGCTGTATATACCCCAGAATGTGATCAAGCTAATTGCAGTCATATTACACGCACTCAGCCACTCTGAATTAATGAAACAGAATACCACACAGTTAAGGGCTAGTTTGGAGACAGGCTTTCAGAAGCAAGGTCATAGCTACTGGCAGTTTTGCTAATCAGTATGGGAGGAGGGGAAGAAAAGATAAATACCAGAGAGTGAACCGAAGATATGTGGATGGACAGCCTTGAGTCTAGATGCCTCTGCTAGTAAAAGTTTATTGAAAGTTAGGAAAAGCGATGACTTAGGTTATAATGCCCCCTCCTATGTGTTTAGTAGAAGTGAGTTATAAAAAGTTCAGATCATACAGGGTATTTGGGAGCAGCCCTCTCGATCCTGAGAGAGACGTTTTCCTGACATCTCTACTTCCCGGCAGGAAGGCTCCTGGCCAGCGCTGACCTGTCATTGATTACTCAATACCGTCTCAGAATAACTGGGATTTATCTATGTGTGCTTAAATCTAATACACTGCAGTGTTAGACAAAAACATGCTGACTGGCATTTCTCCTTGATCAGACACAATCGCTGAGTTCCTGTTGATTTATTCCTTGCACTGCCTGGAGTTGCCCCTGTCAGGCTTCTGATAACCCCACGTAACAAGCAATGCCCCTGACGCTAGAAAATCCAGACAGTGCACAGACCGCCTCGTTTAGTAGGGAGGCTCCTTCACTGAGTCAGCAATTTAGAACCATGCCCGGTCAGTCAGAAACCCTCAGCCAGGGGTGAAAGTAAGGCTGTACAGGCCGGTACAGTGTACTGGTAAAAAGCGTCCACTTGTACCGGCCCCTACCGCCTTACTTTAAAGTGCTGCCACAACAGCACTTTAAAGGACTCTGTTTAAAGCACTACCATGGCAGCACTTTAATGTCACTGCACTTTTCGTGTCTCTCCCTGTCAGCAGGCCCCAGTAGGGACCCCGCAGGGCTGCCGATGGCGGGGGGAGCGCAAAAAGAGCCCCGCCCCTTTCGCCCTAGGCCCTGCCCCTTCTGGGGATGAGGAGGGTGACGGAAGCTGCCACCGTACTGATAAGACAGAAATTTTACTTTCACCCCCGTCCAAAGGCTGGGCACTACAGAGTTCACACAGATGTTACCTGTTTCAGTGGTGGCCGTGACCGTATAAAATCCAGAATGCGTTCATGGGCATCTTTCTTCACCCTGGGGGGGATGTCACCATCCACCTGGTGGGGAGAGGGATGGACAGAGGAGGGAGAATTAATGACTACAAAACGGGAAATAACTGCCTAGGAAGGAGTACTGAGGAAACGGATCTGAGGGTCAGAGGGGATCACAAGCTAAATATGAATAACACGGTTGCAAAAAAAAGCAGATATTGTTCTAGGGTGTATTAGCAGGACTGTTATAAGCAAGACACAAGATGTAATTCTCCCGTTCTACTCTGCCCTGATCAGATCTCAACTGGCGTAGTGTATCCAGTTCTGGGCGCCACATTTCAGGAAGGATAGGGACAAATGGGAGAAAGTCCAGAGAAGAGCAACAAAAATGATAAAAGGGCTAGAAAACATGACCTATGAGGGAAGATTGAAAAAACTGGGTTTGTTTAGTCTGGAAAAGAGAAGATTGAGAGGGACGTGATAATGGTTTTCAAGTACATAAAAGGTTGTTACAAGGAGAAGGACTAAAATTGCTCTCCTTAACCTCTGAGGATAGGACAAGAAGCAATGGGCTTAAGTTGCAGCAAGGGTTGTTTAGTTTGGGCATTAGGAAAAACTTCCTAACTGTCAGGGTGGTTAAACACTGGAATAAATTGCCTAGGGAGGTCATGGAATCTCCATGATTGGAGATTTTTAAGAGTAGGTTGGACAGACATCTGTCAGGAAAGGTCTAGATAGTACTTAGTCCTGCCTCAGTGCAGGGGACTGGAGTAGATGATCTTGTGACACTGCACCCCATATTCTTCATAGTGATATTATGAAATGATTATAGTATCATTATGATGTATTTTAAGGTAAGATAAGTCATGTGAGGTGTCATTGGAAAAGTTATGATTTGCTAAATATGATTATCCTATTTGTATACGTGTTATTTTTATTTGAAGTTATAAATACTATGTATCTGTACTTCAGATATCGTTACACCTGGGTAAGGCCCACTAGACAAGATGCAGAGCTGTTTGGAAAGGGCCATTAGGGAGAACAATAGGCCTTAGAAGCTTATCTCCTTCCTGAGAAAACTACAGACAGCCTGGGAGTGATGGTTGCTATGACTCTACAAGGACATGTGACCAGGTCACATGATGCTGGACTCCATCTTGGAATGTCAGTATTTTTCCACAGACTGGCCTAGGAACCAAGCTTTGGAACAAAGGGTTCCAGCCTTATGCAAAAGCTATATAAGGCAGGGAGTGACATCATCTGTTGTTCTTCACTCCCCATGCAAGAAGACTCCTGGAAACACCTGAGGAACAAAGACTGAATTGGGGGAAGTGCTGGACCCAGGCTAAAGAGATTTCTAGCCTGTGAATGAAACACCTGAGGATTCCAAGCGTAAAGCAAGTGCATCTTGCCCCTTAAGGATCTGCAGCTTGTTTGTATCATCTCTTAGAGTGAGAATCTGCTCATTCATATCCAATTTCCCTAGTATATTAAGCTTAGTTTGCGGTTTTTGTTTATTTGCTAGGTAATCTGTTTTGATCTGTTTGCCATCATAACTTACAATCTATCTTTCATAGTTGTTAAGCTTGGTTTTGTTTTAACCTAAATGAGTGAGCTTTCACTGGAGTGCTTGAGGAAAATCTCAGCTTGGTTACCACAAGTGTGCACTGTTCTCTTCACTTTGAGGGAGAGGTGGACCAGGTATTAAACTCATATACTGGCCAGATTTGACCACGGAAGGACAGTACTGCTCTAGGGTGCCAGGCTGGAAAGCTGGTGCTTAGAAAGCCTGCGTGTAACCGCAGCTGGGTGTGTCCCTACCTGTGTGAATACTGGTGAAAGTGCAGGCTGGAGGGCTTTGCAGCTTGTCACAGCAGCACAGTGTGAGAGGGAGCCCAGGCTGGTGGGTCAGGGGGCTCAGTGGTACCCCAGTTCCAGGTGGCAGCCCAGGGGAACCCATCACAGACCTCTCGAACTTCCTTCCAGTCCAAGGATTCTCTGATCTGCGGAGGCACTAGGGTGAGTTGGTCTAAACGGAGGGGCATGTATTACCTTGGGGGTGGCCCTGAAATGCCCAGTAAGGGGTGTCCCAGCAGCAGCATGAGCCCTGCGATGAGCTAGGCCTCCACCATCAACAGGTCCAGGCCAGGGGGGGAGAAGGGGGGCTCCCGCCCAAAGGCAGATGGTGGATCACTAGGAGGGGGTGACCCTTGCACTCCATGGCAGTCACCCCCTGGCTGTGGCTCAGGCCCCTTGGGCGTGGCTGTGCTCACCATGACTTTGCGAAGCTTGTAGTTGCGTGCCCGGATGTCCTGCATCAGCATTTCAAAGGGCGTCAGCTGGTACTCAGTGGGCAGGGGGTTGTACTGCTGCTCCTGGACTTTCTTCAGCTTCACACCGTCGCGTAGTTCCCGCATCAGCTGCACCCACAGCCGGGCCTGGAACAGACACAATGAGCAACGGCCCCTTACCGAGGAGATGAGCCCAGGGGGCTATAAATCTGCAAGGCTGAGCATTGTCAACACCGCTAGTGCCTGCTGTCCCAGGAATGACTGGGTCTCCCCTGTGACACGTCTAAATGTTTGTAGGCTCCCACACCTCTGGGCCCGCGGGGTCCCAGCCTTTCTCCCTAGGTGCTGCTTCTGTTCTGCTGAAACAAGAACGCCTGGACGGGAGGTTTCCATCAGCCCGTCACTACCTTTGTCTCCTGCAAGGCAAGAGCTGCTGATCAAAGCGCCCGCAGGGAGATGACTCTGCGCCACTTACCCAGTCTGTGTTCCGCAGGTTATCGAGCTCGTCCGTCGACCTCTCCTCCAGCTCTTCATCCTGTTCCTTCAGCTTCCTCAGCATCTGCAGCAGCACAGAAAGGTCACATTCCCCATGCTGGGTCCCCAGCACCTCACCAGCTCAACCTGCTTCTAGGAGGATCCTGGCTGAACAGGTCCCCTAAAAAGAGGTATCCCTGGGCATGAGGAAAGAGTAGAGTGAACTGATCCTCGGCCCCCAACTGCCCTGACTGCCAGTCCCACCCCCGGGTATAAATTACACTCCCACTAGGGGGTTGGGTGGTGCTGAGTTATTCCATAACAGCCCCACAAGACTCAGTAGGCTACTGGGCACTGAATGTGCCTGGCCAGGTACAAGTCACAAAGACGACATGGTCCCTGCCCCAAGAAGCTACTCTGCAGAGCAGCAAGTCTGGTCATGCATTGGGTCTGACCCCAGCCCCCCACTCCCTAGGTGGGGCCTGTTAACCAGCGTAGGGTAGAGATCTGGGCAGGAAGGCCGTCCAGGTGCCACTGACTGGAGTCCCAGGGGATGGTTCTTAGCCAGGAGCACGCCGGGCCCTCAGAGAATCTTCACAGCCTAGGCTTATGGGTCTCACCAAATACATCCTAGGACTGTTCCATCTCAACTGAGCCATGTGACAGCAGGAGGAGGATGGAGCTGGCTTCAAGTCCCCCCTGGATTCTGGGAACACCTGGAATGGACTCTGAGCACAGCCCCTAAGTCTTCCCCAGCAGCAACGTGTGCCCCCAGAGAAGTTCTAGACACTTCGGTTTCCATACAGTTTACTGTTGGGCAAGCTGACGCCCTGCCTGTTCTGTTTGGATGTTCAAGATCCCAGGGCACTCCCTGGGAGAGGAGGGTTTGTCACCTCCCTACAGCGCTGGGATGGATGTATGGTTACTGAGGGGGTCGCATTTCACTGGAGCTGTGTGTATCATTTGGAACACGCTCTGGGATCCTTTGGAATGACAGGCAGCAGAGCAATGAGAACTATTATTTATTGCTAATAAACCCACCGCAGATTAGAGCCTGTCACTGAGAAACCCCTGAGATCCCGTCATTGCTGGCAACTTGTGGCTGTGTTCCCGGGCTCATCTCACGTGATGCCGAAGCATCATCTGCTTCCACTCTGTGGCATCTGAGCTGGCCACAGCAGAGAGCTGCTATGAGCCCTGCACAGACAAAGGCCCGGGCTGCACCCAGGAATATGCTGCAGACTTTCTAACCCGTGGCTGAAATACTGGAAGGTGCATTTCCCTCAGCTGGAAGGACCTGGACTAGCCTGTTCAAGCGACCGGGAGAGCCAGGAAGTCATCAGAGTGGGAAGGGCAGCTCTAGGGTCAGTCATCTGTTCTGCCAGATCATCTCTGGCCATCTTAAACCTTCCTCACAGCCCGACCCATTCTGAATGGCCTGTGTGCCTGTTGCTGGGTAATAACATGGTGGCTGCTTGCAGCTGCCTCCTGGATGTCGTTATGAGCAGGAACAGTGCATCTGGGCAGGTGTGGGCCTGCTGTGAAGGACTTGGGAGAGGCTTCTCATGCCTAGCTGCTTGTGCCCCTGAGCAGCAGTGTCTGAGGTCGGCATAGATTCCAGGGCCAGAGGGACCAGTGTGCTCATCCAGTCTGACTCCCGCACAGCACAGGTCGGAGAACTGCCCCACAGCAGATTTTCTAAAACAACATCTCGTCTTGATGTAAAAGTTGTCAGTGAAGGAGGCTCCGCTGTGGCCCTTGGTAGATGGTCCCAGGAGTTAATGACTGTCACTGCTAAAAACGTACATCTGATTTCCAGGCTGCCCTGGGCAATGGGTCCTCCTGCCCCTGTGGGAGGGACATCCCCAGCACATGGACATGGGGCAGTCAGTATAATCCTGCCTTCATCTTGTGACCCCAACTCTATACAGGATTTCCCTTCCAGGGTCAGGCTGTGTGGGTGGAGCCTGCTGAACCTCTCTGCCGCATGCCCAACAGCAGATGAGTGTCTACTGCAGTCAGAGGGTCCCTGCTTCCTCCCATCCTATAAATGGGGTCACAGCCTCCCTCCCTCCCCACAGCCCGCAGCATCTCAGCACTTCTCCCTTCCACCAGGCATGGCAAAGCCCAGCAGGATATCAGGCTCCCTACGTGGCATTTCTGGAGCCCACCACAACTCATGCCCCCGGCACAGCTGGAGACACGGGTGTCGGGATGGATGAGAAGGGGAGGTGGATACATTTTTCTTGAGCTGTTTCATAAGTTTAATGAGCAAGTAAGCAGCCTCTTTGGTAACACTGCTGACCCTATCAATTCCCGACCACACGCCTGTGCCGTTGAATTTATGAGCTCACTTCCTGGAACAGATTATTTCCTTGTGATTACCCAGAAGAGTGAAGCTCACAGCAATCCTAGGAGACTGCAGCTTAATCTTTAACCCCCTGGAGGCTGGGAGTGCGGGGTTGCCTGACTTGTGCCAGAGCAGGTGCCACAAGACACCAAACCCCCCAATGCCAATGGTGTCGTGAACACCCCACCTGTCAAGTAAGGAACGGTGCTGCTGTAGAGCGGATTCACTCCCTTGCAAAGGCAAATGCTGGGCCTCGCAGAACATCCTGGAGACTCTCCTGCATGTCCTGTCAGGTCTTGGGGGCAAGGGCTGCGTCTCACACAGCACCACACACAATGGCTGTGCTGGGGGTTATTAAAACCTCTGGGAGGAGAAAAGCAAACCAGACAGATTCAAAGCCAGCGACACAACTCAGCTCTGCAACCTGCGGTCCTGCTGCTGCCGGACTGCTCTGCCCTCTCTCCCTGCACTGGGTCTGCCACTTGATGAGATGCTAGGTTCTGTGGAGCAGGGACAGTCTTGTGCTGTGCATATGTATAGCGCAATGGGGCCCTGATCCTGACCAGGGCCTCTGGGCACTATCACAGTACCAGCCATCATCATTATCTTATGCTAGAGCAGCGTGGTACACTGGGAAGAGCCAAAGATTCAGACTCCTGCCCTCCCAGACCTGATATTCCTCCCACCAGTCCAGGCCTTGCCAGAGAATCGAGGGTCTGGCTCCTCTGGGTTTGGCAATGGAGCAGTCAGGAGGGTGCTCTGATGCACACAGCTCCGTTTCTGTGTTGCTGCTTTGACTTCTCCTACTCTGGGACCCATGAGCTATCCCCCCACCCCCCTCACGGCAGCACTAGCTGCTCCCTAAAGATGGTAAGCTCTGGGACAGGGACCATGAGCATGTGTCTGTCCTGTACAGCAGCATGCGCACCGTCTTCAGCAGCACTAATTACCTAGCAGTGGAGTCCAGCCACAGAACAGTGTAAGTGTTCTGCGGTATCTGGCCGCCAGATGGCAGATCTAAGACACTCTCTGGGAGCGCAGGTATTCCGCTGGGAATTCCCTGGCTGAGCCCCTGGGCCGTGTCCCACAGCCCCTGAGCTGGAAAGCTGCAGGCTGGGGAGTCTGCATGGAGCTGAAATCAGCTGCAGAATGGCAGCTCTGGGTTCAGGCTCGGGGACTCTGGCGCCCTTCCTCACACCAGGACATAGGGAAACCTCTCACAGAAAGCTAATGAGCCACCTCTCGGCTTAGCTAGCAAGGGACTCAAGGGGCTGATCTCCTGATTTCTCCCGGTGTCACATTTTTATCACTTCAGATCCCAGCTCTGCCCTGGGAGCAACGCCAGGGTGAAATGCACGTGGCAGGCAGCCTCCTTTGGGCCCTGAGACCTGGGGAGGGGGACGTGTGGGCTGATGGTTAGAGCAGAGGACTGGGATCCTAGCTCTGCCACAGACTTGCTGTGTGTCTGGGGCAATCATCGTGAAATGGGGCTCAGAACATCTCCCTCCCAGGGTATAAAGCAGGATCCTGGGGATGAAGTAAAACCAAGGGAAGTTTGGGGGATAGGAGGGGACACTCCCTCATGGTGAGATGTATCCATCTGGAGAGTCACCTCCCCAAAGGAGCCCCATCAATAGAGTCACCTACTGCTGGGCTGGGCAAAGCCCTGGAGGAGAGTCTGTAAGGACCAGCCCTGCCCCAGCATCTCACAGGCCTTCTCCTGCTCTCGTGCCTCAGATGTTGTGAGTCACATGGGGTGAGGGGACACAAAGAACCTGGGCAAAGTGCTGTGCCAGCCGGGGAGAGGGAACTAAGCCATGCTGAGAATTCGCATCACTAATGGAGGCGGATTCCTGCCCCCAACACACCCTCCTCTTCAACAGAAGGCTTGGAAAAAACCGACCATGAGGCCACGGGCCAGTTACTGTATGGCCCCTGCACCAGAATGACTGAGGAGAGCGAGACCTGGGCAAGAGCAAAGTCCAGAGCCACTGTGGGAATGGAAGTGCAGATTTCTAAGGGTTTCCCAGCTCCCAGGGCCCTGAGATCAGCAGCGCTTTACACACCAGGGGGCCTGGGTAACTCTGTATTACTACACTGGGGTGACTCCACTCACTGGCATAAGGCTGCCGCAAAGCGGTGGGGGATCAGGTCCTTAATGCAACATGAAGAGCTGCGTTTCTTCAGGAGCGACTTCACCCAACACTCTGATGCTGCCCCCTCTGGGCTAGAGCGCAGCACCAGCGGCTTAGAGGGCAAGGCTCCCAGCCAGTCCCTATGGCAGTACCACAGGGTGTGGGCACCTAGCCGTGCATCACTGCCACATGCCGTGGCTCGCGGGTCGCCCCAGGCTCCAGTGGGGAAGGCTGGCTCTCACCTCCTTAGCTTCCCGGATCTTGGTGAGAAAAGCTTTCAGCTCCACCGTCTCCACAAAGAGGGCCCTGCACACAGCCTGGTAATGGGACTGCGCCTCCTGGGGGGCCGTCAGGCGAGCAGCGCACATCCTCATGGCCTGCCCGAAGGTGCGCACGGCTCGTGGGGGCCCCTCCACAACCTCCTCCTCCTCATCCTGCCCCCCGTAGCCCTCGTCCGCCAGGCCACAGCTGCTGTCGTCAGAGTCGCTGTTGGCCATGAGGTCGATCAGCTTCTCCAGCTGGGGGCTCAGCTCTCGCTCCTCACTCTCATCCAGTCCCCAGTCCAGCGCCCGGTAAATGGCGAATCCCAGCGACTGCACCATCTGCAAGGAAACGGGAGAGCAGAACACAGGCTGAGGCAGGGCTGGGAAAGGGCAGTTACACTGCGATGCCTCAGGAGGGGAGGAGGCTGAGACATCCAGTGTAGCTGTACTGCAATCTCTACCCCCAAACAATGCCAGGGGGTGCACAGGGGAGGTGGCCAGCCGGAAGGGCGCAAGGTGTGGGTCAGATGCCGGGCACACAGCCTTACCCATCTGCCCGTTGCGTTTGGTGCTATACCTTCTGGAGAGCAAGGACGAGCTAGGCCCATTGATTTCAGCGCTAGGACACTGGCGGAGGGCTCTTGAGAAAGGCCCCCAGGAGAGCAGGGGGGGCATGACGTGGGAGGGGCATCACAAAGCTCCGTGGTCAAGCACTGGAATGGGCCAGGTATCACGTCGTGCTTTCCTTCCCGCTGCCCGGGCGTTTCACATGCTGCTGCCCTTTGGAGGATTTCCATCCCGTGTAGCGCCCCCTCAGGAGCCTGCTTGTATTACCAAACGTGGCTCCCACTAAGGGTAGTGCTGAGTCTGGGGGGAGTCTGGCCACACCTAGAGAGTCCCCGGTCCCACACTATCCCCCCTAGATAGGCTCACTGATATGATTAGTAACAAGCAGGGATGGTGCCGGCTGGTGATCTAAGTGAAAGCTCCAGGTTCCAGCCCCAGCCTCCTCAGCCCTGTGTCAGTGTTAGATACAGCCTGTCCACTTTCCCATGGAGCCCGCAAATGCAAAGCTGCCTGGAGTGGGGAGAGAGAAAAGGGTCCCCAGTGCTCCCAGTGCTGGCCGGTGTGTGGAGCGGGAGCTGTAGGATACATGGTGACAGACACTCCTTCCCATGACCTTTTGTGCTGGCGGTGAGAGGCTTGTGATGCTCTTTGGGCCAGAAAGCTGCCTCTCCTGCCCCCGCAGAAATCTTCCAGACCTTTGCTGTTTATCGTGACTCCATTATCACGGAAGTGGGGGGAAGCAGGAGCCAGCCCAGGGGACTGAGGGGAAGAAGCAGCAGAGCTGCCAACTGTGTTGTTGAGACCAACAGGCGCTGCACTGTCAGCTACCCCCACCCTCCAGGATGAAGAGAAACACTCTCCATTGAGGGAGGGAGAGGGCAGAGAGCGTGGAAAGAAGGAGCCAGAAGCGGGCTGAACTTTGGACCGGGGTACATTCCTGAGCTGGGCACACCCAGGAAGTGGCAGTCTACAAAAGGCCACTGGGTTGATAGCTTATCTCTGCCTACACCTTGCTGCTAAGGCAGACCGGGGGCCGGTCCAAAGCCCAGTGAAGTCAGCAGAAAGACTCCAATGGCTCTATTGACCCTAGAACAGTGATTGACTTCAATGATTCAGGAGTCAAATTAGCAAGCAACAAAAAAGCCATATTACAGATATAGATATAGATAGATATTATTCTCACAGCAAAATGACTGATCAAGCATTATTATTTTATCAACTACAATTGTTTAATAACATAGTAAAAGCCTCCTGATTGGTTAATAATGTAGACGTGTTAATAATTCAGTCACCTGGTGTGTTACTATCCTGTGCTGCGAAGAGCTGCAGGAGACATATTACAGAGGCTGGAGAGTTGAGGACTGTGATGCTCAGACTGAGGCATATGGGCCTGCAGCTGCTGCTGTCACCATTTACTACATCAGTGCAAGGCTGGGGAAACAGGCCTGTGGTGGGCAGTTACTGCGAATGAAGACTCCAGGACCAGCCATGCTCCAGTCGCTTCAAATGGACGTGGCACTGAGCAGCCCTGGGGTGGGGCTCCCCCATGAGGATACAGCCCCTTGAAACGGAGCTCTGCAGGGGTCTGGGGCAGGGAGAGCAGTAGCTCAAGTCAGGCTGTGAGGTAGCTCTTCCTACATAGATACAGTAGGTAAGTGAGTGAGGAATCAAAACGTGAGGGGCGAGCACGGAGACATTTCTGCAGTTCATAAAACAATTATCCCGTTTCAGATGCTCTCCTGCGTTTCTACAATTGGTTCCTCACATAGTAAACAGCATCCCGATTGCTCTCCTGCGTTTCTAACTGGCTGGAGTTTTCTTTGGCTAATTTCACGGAGCACAGTCAGTCATGCTGCTATCTGATTGGCTAGGAAAATATGAAACCCTGGCCAGTGGCAGAGAGCAAAAAATGCGTGTCCAATTTCAAAACCAGTGTAAAAGGGCTGATCAAACAAGAGCCACCCAGCAACCAGAGCAGTCAAAGCAGCACACAGAGCATGCAGCGGGGCGCTGACCTGGAACCAGGCCAACGGGTGGAGCTGCTGCCCTTTCCTACAAACCAGTTACATGTGTGGGTGGAGCAGGGAAAGAGAGTAAAACACCTGGTCCCATGGTCTGAGAGCAGCGATTGCCCAGTCTGCTGACACCTTGCCAGGAAGCAGAAAGAGGAGAGACGCGCTGCACCTGTTCCATTATTTTCATGTTTTGAGGCTAGTCACGGCAATCTAGGGTGAGACAGAATGCCCTGGAAGGCCTCCCGGCTACTCTGGCTCTGTGTATCTGGGCAGGTCATGACCTATGCACTCAGCAGTCTCTGGGCTCTTCACCTCTCTCTGTCAGGGCACATGGCCACACAGGAGAATCAATCAGTGACCCACCTATATTCTTAGCTCAGCCCTGGAATCTCAGATGAATTGTGTGAGTGACATGGGTACTGGGGTGCTCACTGTATGAAGGTGTTGGTTTACATTAGCAGCAGGCTGCTGGAAAAACAAGCCAGAAGTGGATCAACAGTTCAAGGTGCACCAACTCCCAGTAAACTCTTCAGGGCGGTTAAGAGACCATGGCGAGCAATACGCCCAGTTACAAAGCTTGCTCTCCCAGTGCTGGAGCCAGCAGATCAAAAGGACTGAAGCAGTCGAAGACCGGCTGTCCGGAGGTCAGGCAGTTGCTTCTGAGAAGGTGTTCTGACTGACATACAGACAGCGCTGGGGTGTCTGAAGATGTTAGGCTTTCTAAGCTTCCATCAGGGAACGGTAAGCCTCCATGTAAGATAGACATGCGCACAGACTGTTTGCTGTTTTAAACTCCCTTTTCTCTTATGTTAGGGTTTCTTCCTACTGTTAATATTAAACAAGTCTAGAATCCCCACTGGTCTCAGACTTCCGCTGGGAAGAATCACGAGTGCTGAACCTAGTCCAATCACCCATACGCTGGTTGATGTAGCTCAGGGCCTGGTCTAAGAGTGAGAGAATCACGTTACTTCACCCCAGAAGAGGGAAAGGCATGAGATCTGACACCTGAGCGGGAGTCAGCGAGCCCAGAGAGGGGCGAGAGATCCAGCTAGCCTGGCAACCATGACAAAGGAGTTCCCCAAATGGCCACATCATGCTTTTTTGAATGGAGTTTTCCTGTGTACAATAGTCACAGGGCACAATGCTGCCTCCTCCCTCAGTCCCCACCAGGCCTGCTGACTGCAGGACCAGTGGGGCAAAGGCCAGGAAACAGAAAGAAGCAGATGGTCTAGAAAGGGTATGAACATCTCCATCTCCATCCCCACCCCCAACGCTAATGCTGTCATCAGAGCTCTGTTTGGATTTAAAAAGAAACTGTCTGTGCACGCGCGCATCTATGCACATCCACACACATGACATGAGATTTATTTTCTTGAACAGTGTTCTGAAAAATCATATTAGTGACATACCTGTGCTTCCATTGAGGGTGACAGGGTCAGGGGGAGCTCTGTAAACGGAGAAACAGACACAGTTAATGCTCTTCTGGCAGCTGCAGAACGCTGGGAGTTTGGGTTATAAATCAAACCCCTGAAGCTTTGCTTTTATAACTCTGCTGGTTCATGTGGCTGTAAGTTATTTACACTTCGATCCCATAGATTCTAAGGCCAGAGGGACCACTGTGACCACCTAAGCTGAGCTCCTGAAGAACAGGCTGCAGAATGTTCTCCAGAAGCTGGAAAAGACAGCTAATCTCCTCAAAGGCCCCACGTGGTGAGGAACCTGCAGATTCCCCTGGGAGCTGGTCTAATATTTCATTACCCTCACAGCTAGGAAAAGGAACCTCATTTCAAGGATGAATTTGTCTAACTTCAACTTCTGGCCACTAACTCATGTTCTGCCTTGTCAGCAAGATAGAAAAGACCCTCACCCCACCCAGCTCTGATCTCTTTCCCACGTTTCAGGGCACAGTGATAACCTCACCTCTCAATCTTCTCTTCAACAAACTGAACAGACTGAGCTCCACAAGCCTCACCCCACAAGGCTTGTTTTCCAGACCCAGGATCCTTTTTATGCCCCTCCTTTGAATTATCTCCAGGATTTTCACATCCCTCCTAGACCCAGTGTTCTACTAGCAGTCTTCCCAACATTGCGTGCAGAGGCGAATTCACCTCCCCACTTTGGCTGGATATTCCCCTTTTCATACATCCAAGGATCACATTAGCCCTTTTTGTCACAGTGTTGCACTCGCAGCACACGTTGATGCGATTACCTATGATGATCACTAAACCGTTCTCAGTCACCACTTTTCAAGACACATCCTGTATCTATATCCTGCCTTCTTGGTTCTCAGACATACTGTATTACCTTGCATTGGCTGTATTAAGGTGCATTTTGTTGGATTACCCAGGCGAATCAGATCACTCTACTCTCATTATCTACTACCACACTAATCTTTGTGTCATCTGCAAACTTTACCAGAAGAGATTTGATATCCTCTTCTAGATCACTGATAAATATTTTAAACAGAGTTGGACTCAGAACCCATCCCTGGGGGACCCCAATAAATAATGGCCCCACCCATTGATATCTCCTCATTAACAATCACATTTTGTGGTCTGTCAGTGAGCCAGTTTTTAATCCATCTAACATGCGCCCTGTTAATTCCATATGATGCACATTTTTTTTAATCAAGATGTCATGTTGTACTAAGTCCAAGGCCTTAAAAAAATCTAAGTATATTGTATCAACACAGCTGCATTTATCAACCAGAGTACCAGACCTGTAAATTTGTCAAAAAAAAAAAAAGAAGGCAGCACATTTGTCTGACAAGACCTACCGTCCACAAAACCACACCTTCTGGCATTAATTGTATTTTTAGCCTCTGATTCTGTATTGATAGTGTCCTGAATTAACTGTTCTCTATTTTTACCTGAGCTCACCATCAGGCTAACCTATCTTTAACCCCAAGATCATCCCTTTTACCCTTTTCAAATATTGGCAATACATTGGCAGTCCTGCAACCCCCAGGAATCTCCCCAGCTAACCTACAAATTAACATTAGTGGTTCAGATAACTCCTCAGCTAGCTCTCTTAAGACTCTTGGGGATAAGTTATCTCACCTGTTGATTTGAAAATGTAAAGGTTTAGCAGATGCTGCCTCATGCCCACCTTTGTTACAGATAGTGAACGTTCCATTCCATGAACCTGCTTCATTCCTCACTGCGCGAATGGAAGAAATGTCAGCTTGGGAGAAAGGTCTATTTTCTATCTTCTTACAGGGCCTGGCACTATGAGATTGGAGACTGTAGGCCCTATCACAGTATAGATTTTATATAAGTAATAAGCAACTCCCCCATCCCCAAAAAACTAATCTTAAAGTATCACATAGGAATCCATGAGATCACTGTCTTAGATGGCGGCTGTGACAAAGTGGATAAAACAAAAAGAATAGTACTTTTATTTCATCAATGGTAATGTACATAGTTTCAGGAAATTATGCGGGGAGGGGGAGGTTAGACAATTATTTAAGGACAGTAAATGTGACTCAAAAAGTTAAAGCTTTATAACCATTAAAACACAAAATGTCAAAATGTACAAAGGAAATATCCTTAAATCAAACTCTTAGTTCTCAAGCAGCATTTTTCTTTCTTTGCCCACCTGTAAAGCTTGATCATCATAGATGGAAACTCATTTTGTCTATCTCTGTGTGTGTGCGTTAGTGTGTGTGTTCAGTGAAATTAATGTTTACTGACATTTACCAATAAAAATCTAATCCATCCAAGCCTATGCTCAAGCTTTTGCAGAGGAAAAGTGTTAAATTGTCATGAACTTCCTCCAACACTGGCTATTATTGATTAAGTTGTGGAAAACCAGGCAGGTCCCAGTAGGCAGAAGAAAGCAAGTGTGGTAAATGTCCTTTTCAAAGGGGTAAGAGTGGGAGGGGCAGGGGGTGCTCCTGGCAATGGCTAAAACTCTACCTACAGTCCTTAGTAAAGCAATAGAACAAATCCCAAGCACCTAGAAGACGACAGCACCAGAAGTAAAGAGCAGGACAAATCATTCCAGAGGAGCTTGACTGCATTGCATACTTAAGGCCTGGTCTTGCATTCCTTCCATGCTGGATAAGGCCTTGTGGCCTGCAGTACTGTGGTACCTTGAGAGCATGTATAAAACATTGGTAACAGTCTCAGAAAACTTTCCTTGAAACAGTTCATTCTAATTGTCTTGGAGATGGTGCACTGTCATGGGGATTACGATGCAATGCTAGGTAATGCAGGCTGTGTGCACAAGTCAGTTACCAAGCTGTGGTCAGGAGAAAAGCAGAGGAGTCGAGGATCAGGATTCCAGGAAGTCAGGATCAAACACCAAGCTGCAGACAGGAGGCAAGCAGTGGAGTCAAGGTTGAGCCAGGGTCAGGAGCCAGAGTCTGGAGTTCAGAGCAAGCCAATGTCCAGAGTGGAAGCAAGCAGCCAGTAGGCATCACGGTGCAGACAGGTCCCTGTGATGACTTCCTGGTTTATACATGGGCCAATTAGTGGGCTGGGGGGGCACCACTCAGGCCTTGCTGGGCAGTACTTCCCACAGTGTCTAGCTCCATAGGGTCCCCCAGCAGAAAGCCTGATGCACAAGTGTCAAAGCCTGGCATCCTTGGAGTCTCAGGTTCTGGTCCTGCAGGTTCTTACAGCAATGCACTGAGAGTGGAGGGCACAGGGGCAGAGAAGTTGGATGGAGCAGAAATCAGCCTTATAAGTGAACAGCACATTTAATCAGCTATGCAGATGATGCTAAACTGGGAAGCACCACAAATACCAGGAAGAGCAGGAAAATAACCCCCAGGGACCAAGAGAGAGTAGAAACGTGGGTAGAAAATACAATGAGATTCAACCTGGACAGTTGCAGATTATACATTTGGGGAGGAATAACCCAAAACACAGATATTTCATGGGAGGCAGGCAACTGGAAAGCAATAATGTGGGAAAAGACGTCGCTAATAATGGGCAGCAAAGTGGACGAATGCTTGGAGTGCAGTATGGCTGTGCTAGTTTATGCTAAAATGCCAATTCTCATTTGGCTTGCACATGTAGAGGTGTCATGTCAGAGCAGGGAAATCAAAAGCTAGAATTCTGGATACGTTCTTCAACGGGCCAGTGGACAAGGCACTGAACCAGGAGTCGGGAGCCCTGGTTTTACTCCAGACCAACGGAGCGATCTTGGGCAAGTCACTCACCCTCTCTGTCCCATCAGTGAAATGGGGAAAATGAGGTATGGCCGCCTTTGTGAGACGTGGTCCAAGTACAAACATGCTGGGTTTCTAAACATCAGAAAGTTGCTGGAAAAGTGGCAGAAATCTGGAGAGGAGCAGCAAATAGTCAGAGGAGGGACTGATTTATTTGGAAAGATTAAAGGGACGAAATGTGTTTGGCTGGGCTGAGTGAAGATTAGAGAGGAGAGGAGAAATATGATAAACCCCTATGTGCCAGCATCACAGAGGGAGAGGAGTTACTGAAGGACCCCAAGGTATAACGAGGGGTGAATGGGAACCAATTAAAGGGAAAGTCAGACCAACTTCAGGGACATTGTTTAATTGTGAGGTTTATTAGCATGTGGAATCCTCTTCCCAAGGAAAGTGGGTCATTTAAAATTAGACTGGCTAAAGCACTAACGAAAACACGATAGGAACAATCCTGCACTGGCCCTGGGGGAGGATAAAGTGACCTAACAAGCCCTTCCCAGCTTCACTTTCTGTGATAGCCACAACCCCAAAGCCACGTACTGATCTGTGTTCCCCAGAGAGCTCGGGCCATTACCATGCCATTTATTTAGTCAATAGCGCACAGACAAAGAGCTCATCATGCAACACCCGTGAGCAAGGCAGTGGTCAAAGTCTTGTGCCGGGCTCTGAATGAGCCGGTGGCAACGAGGGAGCTGCAGCGCTGCAGCGTGGACTGCAGTCCTGAACAGCGAGTGGACTCTGCAGAGCCCTGCACATCTGCTCCAGGAGGGTTTCAACAGAAATCCCTGTTCACTCAGGGGAGCTGAGATTCATCCCTGGGCACAGGCCCCGCACAAAGTCTGTCCCCCGCGGCTCTATGTGAGCACAGAGGATTTCAATGGTGCAGGGCTTGGGCCAGCCCTCAGCCCAGGGGTAAATGTCACCCACTGTCACTCAGTGAAAAAGGAGCCCTGGGCTCAGAGCAAGCCTTGGCAATCTGAGTGGGTGCTGGACACCTAGAGGGTCACAGTGCCAGCCCTGAGAAAGAATAACGGGCACCCAAGGACAGCATGTGAATCCTGCCCTTTAGGAGGCTTCTCCCCTTTGCACATTGTTTTACTCACTATTGTCTGTGAGAGCATATGGCTCATGCCAAACCACACACAGGTGGAGGGATAGGTGAGCACTATGTTACTGAAGGGACATTTACAGATGCTGTCCTGCACACTTACCAGTTTGCGTTTAGCAGATCAAGAGTTCTGTGCTGTGCTCATCATTTGTTTATGGTAGGGTCTCTCGTGAGCATTGGACTGCACACATTAGTTTGCTACTGGAGAGTCATTCACAAGTGCATGAAGCAGGCAGTTTAGCTTGCTCATGTGTACCAAGCTACACAGAGAAGAGGAACAATTGTGCTTAAACCTGGCATTATAAGCACTGCTTTAGGACAGCTTCCTGACCAGTGTGGACAGGACTGCAAAGCAGTGACTGGGTGGGTCTAAGGGCATCACCACTGCAGCTACTCACACTTCAGACAATCAATACACTCAGGAATCAGAACAACATGATCTCAGCAGTAAAGCACACTGCTATTAAGAGAAAATGGAAAGCAGCTCGATAAAGCTCCTGTCTAAACAGCAAATGAGGGGAAAGCAGGGGATCATAAAATTGCAGAACTGTAGGGCTGGAAGGAACATTGAGAGGTCACAACTCCAGCCCCCCCCCCCCCCCCAAGGCAGGACCAGATAACACTAGACCATCCCGGACAGGTGATTTCAAGAGGTTATGGGACATTTTCTGTTTTGCCATATTACTTTTCCAACAGATGTCTGGGTAGTTGAAGACCCCTGTTGCGACCAGCAATCGTGTTTTGGATAGTTCTGTTATTTGCTCTAGAAATGCCTCACCCACCTCCTCCTCCTCCTCCTCCTCCCAGAACATTGCTCCTGGGGGTTTTTCTCCTTTTATCCTTACCCAGAGGCTTTCAAATGCTCTGCCTCTCACCTCCTTCTGGACCTCTGAACAGGTGTGTATATTCTTGATGTACTGGGCAGCCCTCCTCCCCTTTGTCCCCGCCTGCCCTTGCTGAACATGCTATAACCCTCCCTACCAATATTCCAGGCAAGAGATTTATCCTCACCAAGTCTCTGTGAGGCCAGTTAAGTCATAATTTAGCTTATGAACTAATACTTCCAGTTCTTCCTGTTTACTCCCTATATTCCTCACATTTGAGGATATATGCAGTGGCCAGGACCACGAGAGAGCTCTTGTCTCTGGCTGGAGCTCCAGGCCGGAGCCTCTCCCCAGGGCCAGGAGCCACAGCAGCAGAGCTCTGAGCTCAGATCCCCTCCTGCCCATGGCCCCACCCCATTCCATCCCTTCCCCAGTGTCTCTGTCCTGACTCCATCCCACTCCGCCTCTTCCCCCAAGACCCTGCCCTCCACTGTGGCCCTGAGACCAGAAAAGCTGTGCCCTCGCTGCAGTGGGAACGCCTCCAGCCCTGGGGACAGGGCAAGGGGAGATTTTTCTGGGCCCCCCAAATTGGCTGAGACCCCTGGGGTAATCCACCACTGCTCCCCCAGCAACACGAGGTTTGGGCAGGCTTAACCTTCCCATGAATCTATTACATGCCGCTCATGTTTGAGAATGTGGAGTTTGTTGTAAAATTGCCATTCATCATAATCATTGAGGATAACGAAGGCCCTTCATTTTCAGTTTAAACTGATTTGCACCCAAAAACTCTCAGGTTTTACAAGAAGTATTTGGGTTTTTTTCCAATTTTCATCTTACTTGTGTATCATTCAAATAGATAAAAAATAAGGAAACTACAATACATTGCATGAGATCTGTTAGTCTGTGTGGATATGCAAAATTGCCCGTTACACCCAATAAACCAACAGACATGCAAATTTGGAACTGCGTGCACATCTGAAAATACTGATGAATCACGCCCATGACGAACACATTTCAAGCTGTTAGCAGATAACAGTTTAAAGATCTGACACACTAAAATGGGAAGAAAACAAAAATCTTATCAAAATATGTTTCAGAACACAAGGAAGTATTTGAAAGTTTAAAAAAAACAAGAACAGGAGAAAAGGATGAAGTTGAGTGTCTGCACTGCAAATGGTGTGACCCAATTATTAAATGTAAATATTTATAGGCTAATAGTTCTAAGTCTACAAGAGTAAACTTTATTTTATTAAAAGTTTAATTTGGGCATTAGAGATACAGTAGTATCTGCGTTATCCAGCTCTTTACTAATTGGAAAGCTCTAGAAACTGGCATTTCTGATACCCATTAAAAGTCCAGTTGGTGCGGGGCCAGCAGGCTCCCTACTTGGCTCTGCATGGCTCTCTGGAAGAGGAGACATGTCCCTGCTGCTACTATGCAGAGGAATGGCATGCACTGTGCCTATCCCTCCCTGGGAGCTGGCACCATAGCCAATGGGAGCTGCAGAGGCGGTGTCTGTGGGGGGAAGCAGTACACAGAGATGCCTGGCTGTGCCTCCTCCTATGAGCAGCAGAGACATGTCGCTGCTTGTGGGGAGCCATCCAAGGTGAGCACTGCCTAGATCCAGCACCCCAAAAACCCTTCCACACCGCAACCCCTGCCCCCAGCTCCCTCCCAGAGCCTGCACCACACATCCCTTACTATGCCGCAATCCACAGCCTTGAGCCCCCTCCCACACCCAAAGTCCTTCCCTCCATTGGTAAGTATAGCTCTTAGTTAACTAGAATTTATGACTTACCAGCACCCCTCATTCCTCCAATATGCCAGATCACAAAGCTCTTACTGTACACTGTTTTCTTTAACTCACAGGGGGCATTGTGTTCTGAGTTCTGTTTTAGTTCTGCAGCAAACCACACTGAATTCCATTCATCAAAGCTTTAATCTATTGAATACCTTTCCCCATTCTTCCATCCACCAAAATAAACCCGAATATTTACTCAGAAAAATTATTAATCATATTCCCATTGATTTTCACCTGTTTTTGTTGTGGTGGTAATAAACACTGATAAATTCCTGGGAATAATTAAATGAAACCCAAAATCAAAGGGCCCTAAGCATAACAGAGAGAGAGAGAGAGATGCTCCATGAAAGGCTGGTTAAAAGCAACAGCAGCAACATCCATGATTCCTTTAAGGACTCCTAGAGCATTTTCAGAAATCCACAACAGCTGAAAATAATTTAAACCTTCTCCCAGCTCCTCCAAAAATAAGCGGGCCCAAAGGCTGCCTGCCCAAAGAATCCCAGACGTCATCAATACCAGCACTGCTTGGACCAGACAAATCCCAGCACTGGGATGGAAAACACAAATGGACAAAACGGGGTTACTTACCCAGTAACTGTTGTTCTTCGAGATGTGTTGCTCATATCCATTCCAAGTAGGTGTGTGCTCGCGCAGCGTGCACGGCTGCCGGAAGATTTTTACCCTAGCAACCCCTGCCGGGTCGGCTATGGAGCCCCCTGGAGTGGCGCCTTTATGGCGCTGGATATATACAGTATCCAACCCAGCGCCCCCCTCAGTTCCTTCTTGCCGGAGACTCCGACAGTGGGGAAGGAGGGTGGGTTTTGGAATGGATATGAGCAACACATCTCGAAGAACAACAGTTACTGGGTAAGTAACCCCGTTTTCCTCTTCAAGTGGTTGCTCATATGCATTCCAAGTAGGTGACTCCCAAGCCTTACCTAGGCGGTGGGGTCGGAGTGACGGACCACTGACTGTAGTACCGCAGAGCCAAAAGCAGCATCCTCAGCAGACTGCTGCACCAGCGCGTAGTGCGAAGCAAAGGTGTGCACCGAAGACCACGTGGCAGCTTTACAGATTTCCTGTAGTGGGACTTGAGCCAGGAAGGCTGCCGAGGACGCCTGCGCTCTAGTAGAATGAGCAGTAAATGGTTTGACTGGGGAACCTGCTAGGTCATAACATGTACGGATGCATGCCGTAATCCAAGAGGAGATGCGCTGGGTTGAAACGGGAAGGCCCTTCATACGGTCCGCTACTGCCACGAAGAGCTGAGAAGACTTTCTGAACGGCTTTGTACGTTCAATGTAGAAGGCGAGCGCCCTTCGGACATCTAAGGTGTGCAGGCGCTGCTCTTGATTTGAGGCATGAGGCTTAGGATAGAACACTGGAAGGAATATCTCCTGGTTCATGTGGAATGCTGACATTACTTTTGGCAGGGTGAGGTCTCAGCTGCACCTTATCCTTGTGGAATATGGTGTACGGGGGCTCTGAGGTCAGAGCTCTGATTTCCGACACCCTTCTCGCTGAAGTTATTGCGACCAGGAATATCGTCTTCCATGACAGGTATATAAGGAAACAAGTGGCCATAGGCTCAAACGGGGGCCCCATAAGTCGGGAAAGGACTAAGTTTAGATCCCAAGAGGGGATCGGCTGGCGTACCTGGGGGTACAAGCGATCTAGACCTTTAAGGAATCTGGCGATCATAGGGTTTGAGAACACCGATTGACCCAAGATCCCCTGGTGGAATGCAGAAATTGCTGCCAGGTGCACTCTAATTGTGGCTAGCGCTAAACCCTGATGTTTAAGCTGAAGTAAATAGTCCAATATAAAATGGATCGGTGCAGATCTTGGGGAGACATCTCTTTGTGAACACCAGCAGAAGAAACGCTTCCATTTCATCGAGTAAGTAAGCCTAGTGGAAGGCTTCCTACTCCCCAAGAGAATCTGCTGCACAGGACTAGAGCAGAGACGCTCTGCCTCCGTTAGCCACAAATTTTCCATGCTGTGAGGTGGAGCGACTGCAGGTCTGGGTGACGGAGGCGGCCGTAGTCTTGAGATATCAGGTCTGGCCAAATCGGTAGGGTTATTGGCGTTTCCATTGACATTTCCAGAAGTAGGGCATACCAATGTTGTCTGGGCCATGCCGGGGCAACCAGAATCAGGCGAGCGCCCTCTCTCCGGGCCTTGAGCAGGACTCTGTACACGAGGGGAAAGGGGGGGAATGCATAAATCAGCTGACCCCCCCATGAGAGGAGGAAGGCGTCCGTCAGGGAGCCGGGGGAGCCTCCTCTTAGTGAGCAGAACTGTTTGCACTTCTGATGGATCATGGTGGCAAAGAGGTCGATTTGGGGAGTCTCCCACCTTTGGAAGACCAAGCGAATAACGTCTGGGCGAACTGACCATTCGTGGGACCAAAAGGATCTTCTCAGGTGATCTGCCAGAGTGTTCTGGAGCCCCGGGAGAAAAGACGCCACTGGGTATATGGAGTGGGCTATGCAGAAGTTCCAAAGAAGAACCGCTTCGTTGCACAACGGGGAGGAGTGAGCACATCCCTGTTTGTTGATGTAAAACATGGCCGTTGTTTTGTCCGTTAGAATCGACACACATTGACCCTGAAGCTGGTCCTTGAACGCCTGGCATGCCAGGCGAATAGCCCTCAGTTCCCGAACATTTATGTGTAGGGCCAGGTTGTCTGACGACCAAAGACCCTGGGTTCTGGCAAGTCCCAGATGCGCGCCCCACCTGAGCGCGGAGGCGTCCATTACTAGGGACTTTGAAGGGTGAGGGGGGTGGAAGGGAAGGCCTTCGCAGACCAGAGACTGGTCCTGCCACCATACCAGGGTAGACAGCACCTCTGCTGGGACTGTAACTATCATACTTAGACTGTCCCGACTTGGCTGATACACAGTCGACAGCCATGACTGAAGAGGTCGGAGACGCAGTCTGGCATAACGTGTGACGTACGTGCATGAAGCCATGTGACCGAGTAGGCTTAGGCACGTACACACTGTTGTAGTCGGGAACGTCCGGATGTTCAATATCATAGACGACATTGCGTGAAACCGAGCGAGGGAAAGAGAAGCCTTTGCCACGGTAGAGTCTAGTACTGCACCTATGAACTCCAGCCTCTGTCTGGGTTCTAGAGTTGACTTCTTGAAATTGAGCAGAATGCCCAGCCTGCGGAATGTAGCCATGATCAGTTGAACGTGGGACTGCACCTGCTGTCTGGACCTGCCCTTGACTAGCCAATCGTCCAAGTATGGGAACACTGACACCTTCCTTTTGCGCAGGAAAGCTGCAACCACGGTCATGCACTTGGTGAAGACCTGCGGCGCTGTGGAGAGTCCAAACGGGAGAGCCGTGAACTGGTAATGATTCTTGCCTGCCACGAAGCGTAACAGGCATCTGTGAGCTGGAAAGATGGCTATATGGAAGTATGCGTCCTTCATGTTGAGGGCGGCGTACCTGTCTCCCGGATCCAAAGAGGGAATTATAGACCCCAGGGAAACCATGCGGAACTTCAACTTTATCATGTACTTGTTGAGTTCCCGCAGGTCTAGGATGGGTCTTAGACCCCCTTTTGCCTTGGGGATTAAAAAACAACGTGAATAAAAACCTCGACCCCTGAGCTCCACAGGAACCTCCTCTATGGCTCCCAAAGACAAGAGGGAATGTACCTCCTGTAAGAGGAGCTGCTCGTGAGAAGGGTCCCTGAAGAGAGATGGGGAGGGAGGGTAAGAAGACAACTAACTAAGAACAATTGCTCTAACTATCACAACTAAGAACAGGAAAGCTAGGGAGAGTGAAGACTAAGGGAGGTCTCCACTGTTCCAGCCACCGTCATGGGCGGTAAGAAGGAACTGAGGGGGGTGCCGGGTTGGCTACTGTATATATCCAGTGCCATAAAAGTGCCACTCCAGGGGGCTCCATAGCCGACCCGGTGGGGGTTGCTAGGGTAAAAATCTTCCGGTAGCCGTGCACGCTGTGCGAGCACACACCTACTTGGAATGCATATGAGCAACCACTTGAAGAAGAATTACTGTACTGTGATTCCATCGAGTACCTCAACTAAATGCCAATCGATTTAGGAGGAGCAGGCCCAGAGTTGTGTGTGTGAGAATGGAGATCATGTGTGTTCTGTAAAGACCCCAACACCCATCTTAGTCTCAGGACTTGTCTACACTACTGCATGAGGTTGATCTAAGATACGCAACTTCAGTTACGCGAATAGCGTAGCTGAAGTCTACGTACTTAGATCTACTTACCATGATGTCTTCACTGTAGTAAGCCAACAGCTGACGCTCTCCTGTCGACTCCGCTTGCGTTCCTCATTCTGGTGGAGTACTGGAGTTGACAGAAGAGCGCTCAGCAGTTGATTTATCGTGTCTAGATCCCTGCTGGATCAATCGCTGCCTGCTGATCCGGTGGGTAGTGTAGACAAGCCCTCAGATGAAATACAAAGAGAACTTAATACCCTCCAGCAGCTCAGCTTTCTGGGTGCTCTATGAGGCCACTGTCTGCCTTCCACATGTACCCACGGTGAACCCAAAGTTACTTTCTGCAGACCATCCGCAAAACATACTAGTAGTGCCCTGACATGAAGCTGCTGCTATGAGCAGAACAAGCTGAGCAGCAGTCCAGGGCATGGTTTCTATAACACCTGCATAGGCCCAACAAAGTCAGTAAACTTCCCACAGTAACACATATTTGCATTTAGTATAGAGTCTCTTCTGTCAGGGTCTAAAAGCACTTTTACATGCATTACTTTAACCGTCACCACCCTGCTGAGAGAGAAATAGGTGGTTTTGCAGATGGTGAAACTGAGGCATAGACCAGTTCAGTGACTTTCCCAGCATCACACCAAGAGTCAGTGGCAAAGCCAGAGCAGAAGAGCCCAGGAATCTGGGTTCTCAGGGCTGTGTCGTAAGCTTGTCTCTCTCACCAACAGAAATTGGGGCCAACAAAAGATACTATCTCACCCACCTCTAATATCCTGGGAGCAACCAGGCTACACTTACACTACAGAATCTAAATGAAGGTCACTTTCAGGAGAGTTCTCTTCTCTCTCCTGTTCTGTCTTTGGCTGGTGTTCCCTGTAGCCTAAACTTTCTCTCCAAACTGGCCCTGCTGCAATTCTCAGCTAGACACATGCTAGAACTATCAGACAGTGCTGGGTGATGTCTTGGGGTTCAGTTGCATCCCTCCTCCCCTCTGGCTGCATTTACAAGCAGCATCCAGTCCTTGCCCAGAAGGATGGTAACTAGGAGTAGGACCTTGAAGGAGTTTAAAGCAAGGGAAAATGGGGGAGACTCCGAACTCCAACAAGATTCCCCTGCTCACCATGAGGAATGCCTCCTTCCCCCACCAACACCAAACCAGCACCTTAAGCCTTGCAAATCTACAATTTTGAACTAACTTTCAATACCAGTTATGTAGGGAAGCCAGGGCGGGTAGCCTCAGAGTGACACTTATAGGTCTTTCTAGGGAAGAGAACCAGTCCCCTAGAACCTTTTCTGGTCTGGGAGAATGATGCTTTGCTCTACCAGACAGAGATGCTCTTCAGCAGGGGCCAGTTACAAGCAGAAACACAGATAAGCAGGAGCCAGCCTTGGGAAGAAGGTTAATACAGAAACAAACTGTGTGTGGGACGGTTTAGGAGGTTATCCGCAGTTCTACTGCAGCACTATATTGCATTGTTGCATCCAGTAGAGTCTGGGATATGCTAAATTCTGAAGCCAGGTTGCGTCATAGGGGATTTTGAGCACATCAAAACATGTAACAGCTCAATGGGCAGGGGCTACATTGGGGCCCAGCTGCGATACAGCTGGGCTTCACAAATTCATTGTTTACAGTTTGGAGAGAGAGTGTCTGGGAGTCCACACAAAGTGAAGAAACCTTGTCATAATCGCCCCCCCATCATCCTATCTCACAGGTGTAGAAATTCTCCTGTTCCCTGCATGGCACTATCACACCAATAATACAAGACAACCTCTGGGACCATATGGCCAGCGCTGCTCATTCCCAATCAAGAAACTGCTCCCCTTAGTTTCAGGACTCCGCAAATTTATATTCCTACTAGAACCAAGAGTCTCCCTCTAAAGCAATTCTACTTAACCAACACTCAGCTAGGAAATAAAAACAGAAAGCCGAACAACGCTCCAGGCTCATATCACTGCTCCTGACAATTTAAGTGCATTTTGTATTAAACATCCAAGGAGGCAACATGCCATTTCCATTTCTAAATACCCTGAAAGCTGCCCAGAGTGGTATTTCTCAAGAGAATTACAGAAGTTTGGCTGGGGAGTAGGCAATAAAGATTTTAATAATAAGCAAACAAGAAAGCACTTCCAGCACGCAAACTGTGCACAAAATCACACGGCAGGTCCTGCAGACTCCTGCACTAATTGCATTGTGTTGAGAGGGAGGCTGCAAACTGAACTCACAAGATATCATTAGCCATGCAAAAAACATGCTAAAAATGGAGGCTTTTCTGCAGGAGTGGAGATGCTTCTACATATAATGTGGTACAGCAGTATTGTTCCTTCAGGGACCATTAAAATGATGCAATTCTTGGCCTCCTTCCCACTGAAGAGATCAGCATTGCTTGTGGGCAAAACTGACTATAGAGTTATAATGATTAATGAACAAAGACAAAAGTCAGATCACTCAGCATTTTCAGTATTGTGTTGAAAAGAGGCTTCCTCTTGTATCTGGGCACATATTTATTTAAATTGGACTTGTCCTGGAACAGGATCAGCCAGTTTTTGGAGGTTACGTGAAAAGTTTTCAGTCAATATTATCAGAGTAACAACCCAGCCTCCTTCTTGTTCAGCAGGGCAGTAAAAGCACAGATCTGGAGATGGCAAGCTGAGTTTATGTTGTGTCAGAGGCAAAGAGCTGTATAGTAGTAACATATATTAGTATAATGCACATTAATTAACTGATTGTTTATCCTATTTATCCCCAGAAGCATCAGGAGGAGGAAGAACTCACAAGAGGCACAGGCATGATCATTGGAATTGTTCAGCTAAATGCCACTGAATCACCCTAAGCTGTGGAGTGTGTAAGCGTCAGCATCTGACAGGACAGGTGTAGCTGTTTGGAGACTGTCAGGTGTAGTGAACCTGAGGGCCAGGTGTCTCTATCTCACAGCCAGAACAGGCTGCAAGAGGCTTGTTTCTTAACCATAAACCAGCTGATTTCTCCTTCACATAGCTTGAGAGTGCTGGGTGGTCTCTAGCAGGGCATTTAGGGGCTGATCATGTGAAGTACTGAGTGTCTGCTCCGCCCCCCGCCCCCAACAGCGATTCAGGATCTGACCCTTTACCTCCCTCTGTCTGCTTCCCCCTCTGTAAAACTAGGTTAATACTTTCCTAGTATTTTCTGACAGAACTGAAGCAAAAAGTAATCTGTTCATGTTTGTAGATGACAAGTGCTCTCCAAGTATTATTACCATGATCATTATTTTTACAGGTCTACCAGTCTGTTGGGGCTGGCCTGAGACACTCATCAAATTGCAAACAATTTCCAGTGGCATGGGGTATAATTATAGACCATAAAACTACCAAGGTTATGAAATTTGTCTTTATAAGAGGCGCTGACCGCCTGGCTCATGAATAGGTAATAAGGATAATTCAATAAAGTTTAAAGTTCAGTTTTACATGTGTAATTTAGACATCTCCTAATCTTTGAATTTGTGCTCTTAGTGTCTGCCATAGCTGGCCGGGCCCTTCTTGACAGTGGTGGAGAAAGAATACATGGGAGGACTAAGATGACCAGTGATTGTGGTCAAGAGTTTAATTGATCTACACGCCCAGACTTTTATTATCTAGATTTTGAATTTTAACATCCCTGTGTCTTGACACCACAAACAATGCACTTGTCTTGTGCCCAACACTTCAATCTCTTTCTGAGGAGCTTCACAGTAACTTTGTGTCTGTCTTCTCCATGCAGTGTGATATTTCTTTAATATCAAGGCTGAGAGAGAACCGGGGGAGCACGGTGATTCAGACAGAGCATCATACCTGCAGATGCCACAGCATCTGGTGTATTTCCTTAATCTTGCCATTTTCTGCCTAGATAATACAGGGCACGGTCCATTTCCATTTTTAATTATACTTATTATTATTTCACACTTAGACATTCACTTATTTGGTTTTCTTCCTTTCTGTCCCAATCTTAACTTTCCTGTAACATGGTTTTGTCAGTAAATTTCTTAGTACACACTGACTACCAGTTTTTTAACCCAAAGAGCTAGAAAGTCTGAAGAGCGAAATACTTATAAGTCTCTGGGTTACACATGACATAAAGGTTCTAGGACCTGGGCTGTTTATGCAGGGGCATGTTTTCTAGGGCCAAGTAACTCTGGGGTTTGTTCTTTCTGACCCTTTTAAAAAAGTGCCCAGACAGATTCTCCCCAAATGTCCTCTCTCTCACACCCTCTCCCCATTTCCCACCAGAGTGGTGGGTTTCAATGCAGTTCATTGTTTATGTGTTAGAAAGCTTTAAGAATAGTGGGTTTCAAATGGAAAAGCCTGGCAAAATGACACACTCAATCACAGCACCCTAGTGGTGCAAGGTCATGTGTACACAGCGCAATAGGAACAGACAAGGAAGCTTGTTCCCTCCACCTGACTCACAACTCTTTGCATGCAGGGTGCCTGCAAACATCTCTTCGGTCTCCCCCCATCTGGACAGCTGTATGTTAGATGTGTTTCACAGAGAGCTGTTGGCTTATGACACTTATCAGGTACAAATACACCTACTGAGAGGCTGTCTGTAAGTCATGGGCTGTCTCAGTGTTCACGCACCACAGGCACTGTGTGGCCGGGGAGCCTCTCCTCCCCAAGGCTGCGACAGGCGTGGGGCCGGGGGAGCAGGGCTGTAAACACCCAGGAATTCACTGCAACCTACTGCTGCTGACCCCCGGAGAAGCAGCTGCCCAGATGGGTGGGGAAGATATTCAGGTGCACCCTGCAAAGGAGGGGGCGGGAGCCTGGGCTGCAAGATGACCCCCACCCTTGGGGGGTCTCACAGCCAGGTTTGGCTCGGACTTTCCCTCCGGGTGGCTCTGGAAAATTCCGCTCTGGAGGATGTGATCCGAGGGCTGCAGAGGCGGCTCCAGTCCCCCAGCCTCTGCAATATGGGGAGGGGCTCCCAGGCCCCGAGATGACCCTCAGCAGCCCCCCACCCCGTGGCACTCGCAGGCCAAGCCCTTCTGCGCCCCCTATTTGCATGGGGGGACTCCTGCGCCCCCCACCCGCCCGCCTTTGAGTGCTGTGAGCCCAGGAGTCCCTCCCCGCCCCGGATGACACTCACCGGCCGAGCCCTGCTCCCCCCGGGCGATCACCGTCCCATCCTTGTGCAGCAGGATGTCCGCCGTGTCCCGGATCCGGCCCGCGGGCCCCCAGCACCCCTCCGCGCCCGCCAGCCCCCTGCAGCACTGGTAGCATACGGCCCACGCCTGCTCCTCATTGACGGGCTGCTCGTAGGACTTCAGCACCTCCTCCAAGGACAGTTCCCAGGGGTCCTGCCCCTCCGGGCCCCCCGCCCTCTCCTGGGAGGCTGCGCCGCTGCTGCTGCTGGCCTTGGCCATGGCTGCTCCATTATGCGCTCGGGCAAGCCGGGCTGGTTTCCATAACAGCGGCGCTGGGCAGCCGGAGCAGGAGGAGGGCTGAGCCCGGCTCGCCTCTGCTTTGTCATCCCTCCAGCCCAGCCCTAAAACCAGCCCGCGCCTCGGCCAGCCCCGCGTGCAAACAAGGCAGCAGCCTATGGAAGCCCCAGGTGGAGGGCGGAGGGCGGAGAGACGCGCCCGCCCGCCGGCTCAGTGCACACAAGGACGGCGCACAGGGCGGAGAGGGAGCGGCGCGGGGCGAGGCCGGAGTTCAGCCAGAGCCTGGGGAATGGGCATTAGCCTGGGAAAGCAGCCAGGCCTTTCTTAGCCCCGGGGGACAAGGCAGCAGGTGCAGACACCTCCGCGCAGGGGAGAAAGCAGCAAGTTAAAGAGGCATGTGCCAAACCCAGTGCCAGGCCCTGGAGAGCGCCCACAGGGCCCAGTGTTCCTCTCCTCCACCCGCAGGGCAGCAGTTACCCCTGGGATCCCACCTGAGCTGGGCCACAGAACCAGGACCCGCTCCCCAGTCCTCTGCCAAGAGACTAGCTGAGTAAATCACACACCCAGGGAGTGTATTTTTCTTTAAGAACCTCTTCACTCCTGCCTGCTGCCCATGAGCCTTGGCTCCCTATAAGCCCCATTCTTCTGCCTCCTCTCACCCTCCCTACCATCCTGCCAACTCACACATTACCCTCACCTTGGCTATGTCCACACAGCAATTCAAAACTCACTGGGTTGGAGCCTGGGCTCTAGGGCCCTGTGAGGTGGGAGGGTCCCAGTCCTTGGCTGCAGCCCTAGTCCAAAGGTCACTTTGGGCAGGCCAGTTCTATATTATTATTATTTTATTTAACAGTGCCCCAAAGTATCTGAGGAGCTGCTCAACATAAAAGAGACAATCCCTGCACTCAGGAATTTACAAACTAGTCTTAGGGGTATGTCTACACTGCAATTAGACACCCAGGGCTGGCCTGAGGCATATTGTGGGCAGCCCAGGGAGAAACAGGAGCCATTGATCCCATCTGATTATTAACTGCCCCCAAAGAATACCTTGGATCAAGGTCATTATTGCTATTACAAGCAGTTTAGTTTATTTCCCTCTCCCCAGCCCCAGTTGGTGCTCTTCCCCTCTGGTCTTTTTTCTGGTAACTGAATCCCTCTGTGGTTCTCCAACATGCTGCTGATATATTACACTGTTCTAAAGAATGAATAAATGCCCAGCACAGCAGCTAAATCCAATTTGGCTTTGTTGGTGCGGGGAACAGAAAATTTGTCACCCTGTTTACATTCAAAATACCCACCCAAAATTTCTGTGCTCAGTGGGGACACTTTGTCCCTAAAGAAACAAAAGCAAACATCACTTTACACTTCTGCCACTCCCTTTCCACTAAGCATATTAATATTGTCTGTTCTTTCCATAGGGCCATAAATGGGCATGGGCTTTACAGACAAAAGACAGGGTCAAATTCTGCTCTTGTTTACACCAGTTTGGATCCAGAGTCTAATGGAGTTAATCTGGATCCTAATGTAAGTGGTAAGGGAACGTGGCTCAATGTCCTGTCCAAGGTCACACAGGAAGTCTATGGCAGAGCAGGCAGTTGAATGCTGGACTCCCAGATCCTAGGCAAGTTCCACCATCCAGCTCCAATCACCTCTCTGGGGTGATATTTAAAGAACAAGAAATAATTTTAGATCAGCTACATGCAAGAATGAAGTCCATATTTACTGCATCAGAGAGAGACAGTGTGAACCCAAATGCCTGCTTACCTGTTACTGCACTGCTCTGACAGCCCAAAGATGCTTGGATGACTCTGCAGGTCTTTGGTTCCAACAAGTCTGTTAAACTCGGTGGGCCAAATTCAACCCTAGTGTAGTGGGGAGCAATTCCATCTTAAGCTACACCTGCTTACTACAGGACTGGATTTGGCACAGTGAATGGAGGATTAATTGGGCATACTGGTCACTCAGCAGGATGGCTGCCAGAGGCTCCTTAGGACCAAAATGAAAAATGATACAGGGCATCACAGACATCTGTACAAGCAACATTTTGTAGGAAGAGTTTCCATTTTACTCTAATTTGCCAGCTTCCCTTGGGAGCTGGTGCCTTCAGTACAGAATATAGTTCAGCCTTTTCCTCCCTCCCTCTCTCTGTTGTTTACTAGAGGTGGGGCTGAGTTTAGATCTGTGATTCTGGCTATTATAATAATTGTTAATTATTTTATGGCACCTGCAAATGTGCTAGATGCTTCTAAAAAAAGGTCCCTACATTGTTGGGCTGGAGTGATTAGAGACAATAAAACATGCACCTAGGTGAAAGGGGAAGGTCTAAAAAAGAGCACAGGTGAAGGAGAGAGGAGTACTCGATTTCTCACTTTTGGCAGCCAAGATTCCTGGTAGCTCCATTTTTTAGCATACGAATGCACTTTTGTAAACGTTGCTGCAGATGTGCGTCTTTAGGATTTACTAGAGCAATGCATTCATGAAGAGGTGGTGAACAGATATGAGAAGCGCATTCCAAGCATAAGGAGCCGGGTGGCAAATGACACAGAGAAATGTGTGAGGGAGGGAGATGAAAGGGGGATTGAGGCTGGCATCCAGGATGGAATGAGGTATGTGCTCTGGGAGACATGAAAGGAGACCAGGTCAGAGACTGCATGGGGCAGGGACTTGAAAGTACGGAGTTTGAATTTGATGCACAGTGTAATGAGGAGCCGGAAAAGCAACTCCAAAGGAAGACGGAATCAAACATAATTGAAATGATGGGTGAGAAAGCTGATGGATGGACTGGAATGGGGCAAGGCTAGCATCAACAAAACTCTACTGGAGGAGAGGACAGCTCAGCACACATAGAATCATAAAAGGGACGTCAAGAGGTCATCTAGTCCAGTTACCTGCACTCAAGGCAGCACTAAGTAATAATGAGACCATCCTCAACAGGTGTTTGTCTAACAACCTGTCCTTAAAAGCCTTCAATGATGAATATTTCACAACCTCCCCAGGCAATTCATTCCAGTGCTTAACCACCCTGACAGAGAGGAAGTTTTTCCTAATGTCCATCCTGAGTCGCCTTTGCTGCATTTTAAGCCCATTGCTCCTTGTAATGTCCTCAGTCCCATCCATCCCATTACGGACAGGGGTCAGCTGTGAAGCTCAGATCTGGGTCCTGGCCTCTCCATAGATGAATGGTGTCTGCATTCATGTTTAACCTGTAAATAACTTTCTTGATGGGCTGTTTCAAAAATTACCTTAGAACAGGCCTGCACAACTCGGAAAGCAGCGAGGGCCATATTACTGCAAAAAACCCAGCTGCGGGCCAAAAAGCCCCGCTTTCGCTATGCCCCCATCTGCTTTCCCACACCCCACCACTTGGCTTGCCCCACCCCTACTCACCCCCCGCGGGCCACAGAGTGAGCCTGTGTGGGCCGCATGTTGTGCAGGCCTGCCTTAGAAGGTGAACTCTGAGCATGCTGCCATTTGCAGAACAGACTGGAATGTGAATGAGGGAAAAGTTGAAGGCTGCGGGCATTTCCTGCTTTCAGTTTCTGCTAGTGCCTGTAAGGCACTATCAGAGCTGTGACAGGAAAAGGATGGGGACTCCACAAGGAGACCCATCACAACAAACCCCACAGAATTAATAGCAAGACCTTGAATTATAATGAGGTAATACCATAAGTAAAATACAATCTAGATATAATTAAATCTCCCCTCTTAATATCCTAACAAATAATTCAAGGCGTGTATATATGGGTAGGCAGATTCTAAAGGAAAATAAAAGGAAAAAGGAGAGCTGAGAAGAGGGTCAAAATGCTATGTATGTTTGAAATGTTATTATCATGGCACAATGCCTTCCATCTCAGGATCTCAAAGCACTGTACAGACATTACATTCATGCTCACAGCACCCCAATGAGGTAGGTACATTGTATTTTAGTCGTTTTACAAATTGAGAAACTATTGGACTGAGAGATTTCAGAGAGGTAACCATGTTAGTCTGTATCAGCAAAAACAACAAGAAATTCTTGTGGCACCTAAGGGACTAACACATTTATTTGGGCATAAGCTTTTATTCTTATCCACTAAGGGAAATCTCACCTGCAGACATGGCAAGGCAAGTTATTCCTTTAAAATCAAACTACTTCCATTTTCAGTTAAAAGAAAAACAATAACAACACTTTAGCAAAGCAATGGATACCATTACAGTACCATATAAACATACTCATCCCGGGAGCCAGACCTAGAACCCAAAACACAGGCCACTAGCACTGGAGTTAAGTGAAATCTCCTTTAGTGGATAAGAATAATAGCTTCCTTATTCTCTCTATGGGCCATAGAGAGCAACACAAGATCATGCTCACAGTCACACTCCTATACTAACTACATCTCTATAGTCAGATCTTGCAGTTCTACACACCCAAGTATTGGGCCCTAATCAACCAATCTGACCAAGTCCCTTCAACTAGGACACTTGTTTCCATCGACATGTGTCAGTTAAGTTGTTTTTGCTGCACCTGCGGTACACACACACACCCGACAGAGGAAGACAAGTAGGCTCCCTAAATGATTGTTCTCATGTAAGTAAGGTAGGATGTAAAATGTGTGTATCACAGCACAGAGGGTCAGACAGTGTGTTCTGCAGCCCATAAAGTGTGGCAGTGTTTCCTAAGGGCTGAGGTGTAAATGGCTAGACAATGTAGAAGGCAGGGAAAAATCAGGCCAGAGAATATCACTCTGCCATAGACTCAATGAATTGTTACCATTAGAGCTTTGTTGTCCTCCTTTTCTTTAGGGTCAGGACACTTGATACAGGCTTAGGGCTGGAGTCTCCCCTCACACCAGCATTACTTGGTGTAACTCCATTGACTTCTGTTGTCCTGATTTACACTGGTCTAAGAAAAAGGTGAATCGGGCCTCACTGCCCACACATAGAAAAGCTGGCTTCTAAATTTCTGCCAATGATAATAAAAGGCTTTAAGAGGCACACTGACTGGGGCAAATTTCATAAGGAGGTGAAAAGCCAAGAGATTTAATTTGCAGAACATAAAAAAAGAAGTCCCATATCCTTTCTAGACTCCTTTTCATTAATATTTTAATTAAAACACATCCTCTGAACAGATTACATTAACTCAGGGTGCCTTGCAAATAGTGCACCAGATTAAATATAGACAGCACTGCTAATTGCAACCTAATAAGCCAGCGAGGCTGTGGAAACCTGTTAGTAATATTAAAAATAGAGAAATCTATTCTTAGAGTGACAGCATGAGGGGAAATGGCTTCTACCTAGGAAGTATAAAAGTAGTACAAATGTTAGGCGCTTACAGTGGCAACCAGCTAAATGTAGGCTATTGGTGCAGAGATATCTGTCATAGAATCATAAACATTAAATGTGGAAGTGACCCCTTAGATCCCATGCAATCCAGCCTCCTGTCCTGGCCAATGCAGAACTGTTCCCTACAGTATATTTTCTAGTGATTTCTCCAGTCTAGTTTTAAAAGTCTCTGCCACTTCCCTTGGGAAACTATTCCACAATCATAGGAGAAAATCCTGCCACCTCCACCATAGCTGTAGATGAGGGGAGGGCAAGCTACAGCCTGCGGGCCACATCTGTCCCTCCAGATGTTTTAATCTGGCCCTCGAACTCCCACCAGGGAGCAGGGGTAAATGAATCATTAAACACCCTTGCTTTTAAACCCTGTTGTACTTAAAAGGTACACTCACCAGAAATGCCTTCTCTGGCATCATGGTCCAGGAGCCCGCCTTGGGAGGAGGTGGAGGGTATTGGCTCCAGGGTGATGAACTATTCCTGGCTGCTGGGGAGAATGGATTCACCACTGCCTGTTCACCGTCCTCTTCCTCCTCCTCCTCTTCGGCCTCCAAAAACTCATCCTCCTCGCTCCGTGCGATTCCCACCTTGCAGGTGTCCATGGACAGTGGTGGGGTACTGGTGGCGCCACCCCCCATAATTGCATGCAGCTCATGGTAGAAGCAGCATGTATGGGGCTGTGACCCAGAGTGCCCGTTTGCCTCCCTGGCTTTTTGGTAGGCTTTCCTCAGCTCCTTGATTTTCACACGACACTGCTGTGTGTCCATGGAGTAGCCTCTTTCTATCATGCCCCTGGAGACTTTTGTGTATGTATTTGCGTTTCTTTTTTTTGAATGTAGTTCTGCCATAACAGAGTCATCTCCCCATACTGCGATGAGATCCAGTACCTCCCATTCAGACCATGCTGGAGCTCGTCCGCGAATCTGGGACTGCGTGGTCTCCTGTGATGGTGGACTCTGCATGGTTGCCTGTGATGGTGGACTCTGCACGGTCACTTGTGTTATGAGCTCGCCACGCTGGCCAAACAGGAAATTAAATTCAAAAGTTCCCAGGGCTTTTCCTGCCTACCGAGCCAGTGCATCAGAGTTGAAAGTGTTGTTCAGAGTGGTCACAATGGAGCATTCTGGGATAGCTCCCAGAAGCCAATAACATCAAATTGCATCCACAATACCTCTAATCCAGAACTGCGATGTCGATTTTAGTGCTACTCTGCTTGCCGAGGTGGAGTACAGAAATCAGCTTTAAGAGCCCTTTAAATAGACACAACCGGGTTGGTCATGTGGATGGAATCAATTTTAATTTGAATTAACTTGACTAATTCCAAAATAATCATGTACTGTAGACAAGGCCTCAGTCTAAAGTGTTCTTAGTGTTCTTAGAGGCTGTCTACACTCCCGAAGAATTCCCACTGAGGATCCCACCACAGGAACGTAAGTAAAGATGAAACTCCAGTAGCTTCCAGCACTTTTCCCACCTCGTTAATTAAACCTGATGCTTTTAACCATCATGCTAACCTGAATGTGCTTTGCCACTGGCTGCATTTGCAGCTAAACTACATTGGAGGGGACTAGTTCAGATGTGCCAGGGGTAGTTTTCCTAGCACTGACAAAACCAACAGACGCCTCTTACATCCCAAATCTTCAGACAGTTGCGAACACCTCACACCCAATCTCCATTATTCAGCCAAGTTACACAAAGCCTCGTGGGCCTAGTTCCTAAACTGGGGAAAAGGGATAGCTAGGCTGTTGCCACTACTAAGATGGCAGCCTCCATGTCAATTACTGCCACTACCATGATGGCGTCCACGACAAGTCAGTAGGCGGGGTCAGACGGAGCCCTTTACCCAATGTCTGGTGACGACTTCTGGGCGCCCTAGCCAATGGGAGCGCCGGGCGGGCTGGTTGGTTGTACTCTGGCGGTCGCCGGGCCGCCGCCGTTCCTGAGGAGAAGGTGGCCGAGGCGTTCGGCCTGCTGGCGATGGCCGCCAGCCCGCGCAGGCGGAGAGGGAGCCGGGCTCTCTCCGAGCTGCTGGGTAGGTGACCGCCAGGGGCCTTCAACGCGCCCGGGCTGCTCCGGCCGGCCCGGGACGGAGCGGGAGGCAGAGGCGGCCGGCCGGCCGGCTCTGGTGGAGCGAGCGCCGCCGGGTCCCGAGGGGACCGACCCCGCCCGCCGCCGTGGGATGTGGGCGCGACTCGCTCGCCCCCCGCGCGCTCCTCAGTCGCCCGTCCGGGCGAGCGGTGGGGGTGGGGCGCGCGCCTCTCCCCGCCGGCGTGGGCAGGGGAGGGACGTCGAGGCGGCGCCCGCAGCTCCGCTCAGCCGTGATTTTCCCTGCCAGGTCGGAGCGGTGGGACATTCGTACCCCGGGGTGTGATAGCGGTCACGAGCCGGTCCCGAGTCCGCAGCCTCCCCCTGCCCCCCAGCTCTGTTTATTTGCTGGCAGAGCAGCTGGGTGCCGGCTGCCCTCCTTCCCGGTCCCCTGTGACTCCGCCTCTCGGGTGTTGGTCCCTTCCTGAGCTCCATCTTCTCTGAACTCTTTATCCCGCCTTCCCTTGACCGTTACCCCTCCCTCTTTTGTGGCCTTTGCCAGCCCAGTTCCCCAAACTGTGCAGGATGCTGCTGCCCCCTGCTTCACATCTACCAAGCTGCATAACCACATCCCCCCCACTCCCCACCCCTTCAAACATCTGTACAGGTTCTTGATTCATTGGAGAGGCCATTCCAAGTAACCCTCAGACTGTCAGTTTCGTATAGTTAGTGCAAAAAGAGCCTGCAGCATGTGGAACAAACTGCCTGTCTCATTTAAAATAAGACTATGTGTCTTTTCTTTGTCTCTGTTTTGGCACAATTGGCAGTTTCTGTATAAAGTGGTCTGGTCTGGATTAAGGAGAAGCCTTGGGGGTCAGAAGGCAACCTTTGGCAGAGCTGTGTGTAGTATTAGCCCACAGTGTATCTGGCTCTTGCCAAAGTCAACCATTCCTTTTCATAAGTACAAAATTCACGCATTCTAGAAATAAAACAGCAGAAAAACAGGCCATTAAGTAAACCTCAAATTTAATTTTTTTAAAAAAATTTCTTAGCAGGAAGAGTCAAGAAACAAAAATGCACATTTGAAAGTGGACAGGAGCTTCAGAAAGCAGCTGTTCATCTTCTGAGTTTCCATCAGAACTTGAATGACCTCTTGCTGGAGGTAAGACAGCAGACAGTTTTGAAATTACCAGTCATAGCTTGGGTTTCTGTAGAACCCTGATGAAGTTTGGTCTCCACACCAGTCTTTCTGATATAAGTCTCAGGTGCATGTTGTATAAGCAGAATATCTTCAGTAAGTGAACATGTGGGAAACAGATGTAAAAGAAAACTAAAAGACAAGTAGTTTTCCTTTTTAGCAATGAAATTTACATTAATTCTTACTTCATTACTATGACCTAAAAGTGGAGCTAGGATTATATAAAGCTAATTCAGATCTGAAATATTGTGGTGTGATGTTCCCCTGTGGTGTTATCTGGACCAGTAACCTGCTAGGTCACTTCAGTCTTTGACTCTGGGAGCTAGCCTTACACTGCTCTGCAGTGAGAACTCCCGCTCCTGCGCTGTTCACGCAGAGCCTCTGGCATGTAAACTGCTCCTTTGTTTGTGCAACCGAATGACACTAGCCAATATCTCTGGTCCCAGACGCAACCCTAGGAACCTCTGTCTTGCTGTGTCCACTTATGCCTGCTGGACACTGCAAGCTTATGAGTTTGTCAGTTTAACAAAGAAATTGATATGCACCAGTCTTGTTATCCCAAGGCCAGTGTCCTTTGTTGCTTTGAGGCTGGGCTGGATTTGTCCCATACATGCCCTGATGAGGTGTGAACTGCTCCTCTGCTCTTGGAGATTTTTGCCTGGGCCTGTTTTAAGCCATGAGGACACATTTTCAGCCTCATAACTATATATATGAAATTACAACCTATAACATTACTATAACAACAATGCTCAGTGCATCATGAGCCTTCCGAAGACACGCGACATGACAAACTTTGCATTGGATACTACACAATCATATTATAAGGATGAACATGGGGGTGCAACGTGTTCCCCTGAGGTATAGAACATCACAGATGGTAAATTACCATCCTCTTTTTGGTGGCTTTGTCTATTGCAGAAGTTCCCAACCTTTTTTGCTGAGTCCCTCCTTTGGAAAGTCATGTCCCATGTATACCTGCCTCTTTCTAAGAAATGTGGTGGAAGGAGGGGTGCTTGGTACTCTTGGAGAGAGGTGTCCTGTACTCATGGGGGATGTGGAGGGAGGGCTACTCACCAGGTTGCAGTTGAAGACTTCTTGCCCTCCAGTGGTTGGGCAGTCTCAGCTGCTGCTTGTCTGGCTTCTGTCCTGCTCAGAATAAACAAACAAGGCCACACTGAAGAGCCAGGGTCAGCAGGGGAGCCAAAGCCTGCACCCTATGAGTACTGGGCCATGCACTGACATAGCCCCCTTCAGCATGGCACTGTCCACTTCCCTTGCACAGGCTCCCTCTGGGAGAGGAAGCGGATGTGCCCAGGGGCCACGCTGAAGGGCCAGGATCAGGAGGGGACTCTGTCCAGTGAGGGGTTATTAGTCCTGGTGTGAAGCCTTTGGCTACCTCCTTGCAGAGTTACTGCTAGCCTACCCAGCAGAGGAGGGTAACTGCCCATTGGTGGCTGCTATGGCAATGAGGGACCAAGACAGGTAGGGAGCCTGGTCCCAGTAGTCAAAACCGCCTATACAGAACCCAATCTACTTTTCTTACCAGACAACGCCATCCTGATCCTGGTCTTTTAGCATGGCTTGTTAGTGATGAATTATTAGTCCCTCCCCATCCCAAAGGGTGCATGCCCTACACTTGGAAAGCCTCTGGTCTATAGTGAACAGAGTCAAAAGTTACTGGAAATTATCAGCTTTCTCTTAATAGCCATCTATGATTCCATAATGTGACTGTCTTTATAGATGTGTGTGAGATACATAAATGCACATCATGCCAAGTTTCTGACTTCTTGTGCATTATCTTGTGCTGTCAGGCTGGAGAAAACATTTGCTTTTGAGCACTTTTATTGGCAGACCAGGTACTTCCTAAATTTTTTTTCCTCTGGGATCTTTTTTTTCTGAGGAGTGCTATAGAATAATCACCTTTTAAAAGGAAACTGACTTTTTCTGGTTCCTAACACGTTTTTTGTCTTGTTTTACCAATGGTGTAGTGGAAAGAGCTGTGAACTAGGACTCAGGAGACGTGGGTTCTAGTCCTGCTCTGCCGTGTACCTATTGGGTGACCTTGGGCAAGTTATTTTCCTGCCTCCGTTTCACAATCTGTAAAATGGGGATAATGATACTGACCTCTGTAAAGTGCTTTGAGATCTACAGATAAAAAGTATTCTATAACAGGTAGGTAGTATTTAATATTAGTTTTATTTCAGTTGCTTCAGGGTTATAGAATGATGCAGATGGAAAGTGCCATATAAAGGTAATATATACATATACACACAGAGATTTAAATTACTTTATTTTGTTTCTAGGTGGAGAGTTCCAGTAAATCAACTGAACAGAATGGTCCAGAGCCTCCAAATGCTTTTTCAGAATCATTTGTAGGTGAGCGTGAGTGAGGAAGTATCTGACCGAGAGAGATGGAAATTAAGTTTGCCTGACACACTGAATTTCTACTTGTCAGATGCCCGTAATTTCTTGTTCTCTCTATCAGTCTGCTAGTTTGTTCTTCTCTGAAATAGATATATAGTTGCAAGTATATACTGAGCACAGTGGTTCTCTTTTGGGTAGAATGAGGACAGCTGCAAAGTCTTACAGAATAACTTTTGAACACTCTGTCCGATTGGTTCCAAAATTAAAGGGAATGTTCTAGGCCTCAAGGGTAGAAACCTATTGATTTGTGTGAAAATTGGACAATTAGAATGGAGAAACAAATGAGGGATACGTGGAGCCCCTGGCATCTGGTTAGCAGAGCTAGCAGCTTCAGCCAGCTTTGTAATTGTCCTTGGATCAAAGAACGGGTTGATGGCAGCCATTACCACATTCTTCCAAAACAATATCCCTCATTTTAGTTCTGCCAGTTCACTTTAAAATGTTGACATCCTCTATAGAGAGAAAGGAGGAGAATAAGGATGGGGAGGCATGACAAGAATAGAGGCACACACAGTCCTTGGCATGGTGGGAAAAGGTATGAGAGCATGCTAAGATCTGGGAAGGGGGGCAGGCAGAAGCTTTGGCATGGAAGGGAGGGAGGAATGTGGGATGTAGCCCCTTACATGAGAGAAGAGGGGCAGGGGGGATTTCAGGGGGTCTGCAATAGAGAAAGATGGGAAGGCGCTTGTGAGGGAGAATACAAGGAGCTCCTAGTGTGTGCAATGAACTTGGGGTACAAAAGCAATAAAGTGTGTGACCCCCAGTAGTAAATCCATAGGTATTTATGGGAGTACTTTGCTTGGTATGCATTTGAGAAGTGTAAGTATATGGCTGCAGTCAGTCACTTCCCGCAGAGGGTCTTCAGTCCACTCTTTTCTAATAGTAAGGTAGATAAATACCAGGGATGAAGTTGGTACCTGGGAGAGAGATCATTTAAAGATATAAAATAGTCTTCACTGGCATGTCTCTTCCCCCTAATTACAAAATAATATCCTGTTTTGATATCCTGACACGATAAGTTTAACTATCTGCCTAGTAAAATCTTATCTTCCTAGTAACTTAAAGTCCTGGGTTCTGTTGCAGATTTATTCGTCTCCCAGAGGAAAAGGGAGAAATCGTATTGCTTGGGACTTCTAAAAGTAATTTGGCTAATCAGCCTCTTCTAAGGCACCAAAAAATCCCATACATTAAAAGAACATTATTAGGATTGCAAAGTCGAGCACTCAACAGTTAGGAAATTTCAGAATGAAGATTGCCTGTGTAACCTTAATTTGACCCCCTTATGCGTGTGCATCATGATATGATTTTGAATTATGTGATCACTGTCATGGTTCAAGGGCAACTGCACCAGTATTCCTCCTTCTTGATCTTCCAAAGGCACCCAGTCCTCAAGATATAGAGTCAAAAGGCTGGGTTTTGCATAACCAGAGTTGAGGAATTTACATTCATCTCCCCATACATATTCCCAAGAAATCCACTTAACACTTCTTGTTCCAGGAGTCTATTCTTGTCAGACACATTGTTCAGTCTAGTCCCTTGAACCCCCAGGGCTCACATCAGCCACATTTCTCTCCTCGAGACACAATCCTGTCACACAGTACATAAACAATTCATTTAATACACTGAACCCAAAAGATACTTAAACTTAATTCAATAAGATCTCCCAAGGATAATGCAGGAAACTCTCATATTTGTCACATAATATTTTTTCTCAAACCCCCTGCCTCATTCAGTGCACAGGAAGAATGGTGCTCGGTTAATAAACAGCTATTAAATATTTTGTTTTACCCTTATTGTTCAATGTATGGTTGTAGGCCTTATTTACTGCATGCTATTTGAATCCTGCTGTGAAGATAGAATTAATAGTCTCATGGGCTTTTTCTCTGGCACTCATCACTATAGTATCTGAGTGCTTCACAAACAATAACTAGTTATTTTTCACAGTACCCCTGTGAAATAAGTATTACTCCATTTTAAAGATGGGGAATTAAGGCAGAGAGAGATTAAGATCAAAAGTATGAACTAATTTTGGATGCCCAATTTGAGGAGCAGTGATTTTTCAGAGTACTTAGCATTAATTTGCACTTTATGTATTCAAGCACATCTCCCATTGCCTTCATTTGCGATTGTGTGTGCTCGGCACTTCTGAATATCAGGTCCCAGATCTCAAAGCGGGCACCCAGGAAATGAGGCAAACACAACTAATGACTACCTCTGAAAATCTGATATAAGGCGCCACCCAGAGGTCCAGTCTCAAAGTGGTTGAATCATACGATTCCATCCTTGAAAGATTTGAAGAAAGTCAGGCCTGTCAGTGGAGGAGTTCACTCGAGGGACAAAAACTGTTCTAGAGTATGGCTTGTCCTGTAATTCTGACAGTACCTCTCGGTATCTGACAGATTTAAAGGCTAATGTCCCCTGACTTCTGAATATTTTGGTTATTTTCAAAGTTTGTCCCTCAGAGAGACAAACAAGAGCTGTTAGTCAGCAAGCACTTTACAAACAAAGATTTCATAACACCCCTCTGTGGCAGATGTTGCTCTGTCCATTTTGTACATGGGAAGAAAATGAGTCAGGGAGGGAGATCAAGCAATTTACCCAAAGCCATAGATCGAGAAGCACTTAGCCAGGATTAAAACTCAGGAGTTGTTGGTCCCAGTCTAGTGCTCAGCCCACAATCCTCTTAAACTGTTAACTTTGCTTTGCGTTCTAGTCTCTGCTCTGCAGGAGCAGGCCTCGAGGTTGGGAGTACCAATGGGAATCTTGTCAGCCAAAACTACTGCTACCAACATTGATCAGATTTGCAAGACTTCCATGGAGTCCAACCAAGCTGCACTGCTGAACTTGGAGCAGAGAGTAAGAGAAAAATCTTTTCTCTTATGCCCACAAAGATGAACGTTGGGAGGGAAAATACATTGTTAATTGTTATTTTTGTTTTTACACTTTAAGCCCACTCTGTCTGGCCTCCAGAAATGTATATGTAGTTCCCAAATGATTAAAAAAAAATACAAAGCCAGTAATAGAACTAGATAACTGATGGTTCAAATCTGTATGCTGTAAAATCCTTAGAAATGGAACATTCTTTTCCTAAATGTGAAAGCTACTGAATTGACAGCCCTGGAAATTATGTCCTCTGTGTATCCATAGAGAGAGTACAGTGTGAGTAGTGGCAGTGCAAGCTTCTTGTGTATGATTCTTCTTTAGTATGCCCTAGCCCTTCCCAAAAGGGTTCATTTTATTGTGCCCATTGTTTAATTTTTAGCATCCCTGCTTGCAGTTTTAGCTAATTATTGTGTTAGCTTGTGTGTGTGGACACCAGAAGCTGTACTGAGACTATCAACTCACTTCACTGAGGCCACTGAACAGCCATCAAGTCCTGGTGGTATAGGGATTGACTCTTGCTTCTGAGGCTTGAGTTCATGAATTCACGTCACTATGCTGCCATCGCTGGGCAAACAAAAATAGTTGAAAAGCTGTCAAGTGACAGTGATTTCAGTCACTACTGACGTGTAATACACTTTAACTCATACACCAAAGGTGAAAGGTTCAGTGTCTCCTCCCCAATCAATCCCATCCACCATTCAGTCACTAAAATTCAACAAATAAGGAAAAACAGGAAAATATTTTTATAATTACATGTAATATTTACTGAGGGGACTTTTTCCATTCCAGAAGAAATTGTCTTGTTTGCTTCAAACTGTGAAGAATTTGTTGGTGCACAATGCCTTCTGTCATTTGCTCTTCTGTCAAGAACTGTGGAAAATGCAGGTAAGACCTTTGAAGAGAAATGCTGGTCCTGCAGATTGTACTGACCGAACATTTAGGTTATTTGGGTGGAACCCAGTAGTGCATATTAAACTCTCTTGTTATGTATCCCCTGAAAGAGAGGGGTAACCCTAAAATAAACTGCAGAAATCTAGTAATCTGATTTCCTCCTTTTAGTGTTAATGGTCTATAGCAGCATGTTCACAAGCTTATTGGTCCTACTTTTTGAAGGAGGGTGGCCACCTTGACTAGTCATCACAACCTTTTTGGTGCTTTAAAAGCATAATTCTGTCTTAATATGATGGAGCATTGATTTTCCATTAATAGACTTTAGTTTTAAAATATTTTTAAAGCTATGTGAATTAATCTAAAAAAGTCATACATAGAAAGGAAGCCAATAAGGCTACCCTTCCCCCCCAAAAAATATTAATGGCATTTGATAGTGACTGCAACAGGTGAACAGGAGATGGCTTGCAAAGTAGGATAGTATTTTAAAAAACTGAGCATTTCTGATGGGGGAATTTGTAGATTTCCTGGTGTAAAGTTTAACTAAAAGCAATAGAAAATTCTTAGTCATGCCTGTTATATTCATAATAGTGAGTCTTCTCTGGTGTTTGAAAAACCTTTACTTTCATTCTGCTTCACAGTGCCTCTGAAGCATGCTGATATTTGGAATAGTAAATGCTCCTTTTCATATGCTATTGCTTATTTAATAACTATTTGCATTATAGCTAGTGTGTTATGTAGTTTCCATTTTTTTAAGCCACCTGACTGGCTTCTGCATTCAACTCTTGCCATGAGAAAAACATTTCAAAAGTGGGTAGGAGAGAACAAGTCTATGGTAACTTTATTTTAGTGGTATTTTATATATTACTGTTGTAATGATGAGCTCAGATTTCTCATACCCTTAATCTGACAAACTGTTTTTAATTTTCTTTTAATGTTTGCCACTGGAAAGTTTGCTGTTGTAAACTTGTTACCCACTATTATCTGACTGTAGCATTATTCCTCTTAGAATCCTCCCGTGTTGGAAGTTGTGTGGCACCTGCACAAAGGCAACATTGTTAGCTTGGGAGAGCTGCTGGAGAGGTAAGCAGAAGTTTATACATTTCCAGATGTCTTTATTCTCTCAAAACCTATAGAAACCTTATCTGGGATTAGTTGTTAGTGTCTTGGCCTAAAATTTGCTTCAGAAGTTCTTATTTGGCCATTAAAAAGTAAAACTGGTCTAGAAAAGGGATCTTAGTGTGTGCAAGCTGCGCACTTCTGTCTTTACAAGGCAGAGTATTACAATAGTTATACCTTGGACAATAAATTTATCTCTATAAATTGATATAGGACAGAAATACCGATGATAGACTGAAGTTACAAGTTAAGATATGCTGGAATGATTGTGCTTTCTGATAAACTTTCCATAGGTCCCATTTTAGGAATCACGTGGCAAAAACTTTGTCACCTTGAGAATTTACAGATTCAGTTCCTGTAGTAGTCATGTGATTTGAAACCCTGCACAGCATTTTGCAATTGTGTGCCACAGTGTTCTAATAAGTAAAGTCCAAACAATCTTTCAGATGATTCTCTTATGGTATGTGAGGAGGCTGGAGATTTCTTAGCTCTCCTGATAATGATATTGCTTTATTTTTATTTTATCTCCTGATAATGATATTGCTTTATTTTTCTATTACTGACACTGGGTGGGATAATTGCACGCATTGCCTATTTTAATTATTTAGTTATACTTTGAAAAACCAGCTATGTGACCTGAAGAAACTATCCACGGGATGTTAGGTATTTCCTTTGAGACTAAAGAGGGCTTTTTTCTTACAGTTCTTTATGGATATATTTTTATGATGGAAATAAAGAATTAATTTAACATGAGATTGCAAGATCAGTTCTCTTTCTGTAGGCACATTCATTCTGAAATATTTTATAAAGGAAATAGAGCTTTCAGTTGGCACAACTGTAAGAAATAAATACCAGACATAGGGTCAAAGTGTGGAGGCATTTGTCCTCCCTTGAATGTGAGTGAATGTTAGTTGGAGGAAAAATAAATATCACAGTAAAAAGAGTGAAACAAATTGAACCTGCTTTTGTTGTCTTCTCAGCAATTCAGACACCCCTGCTGTGGTGGAGTGGCTATACAGCAGCCTTTGTTTGCTCTGCAGAGACACAGACAGTTCTTCCCTGGATGTGAAGCTTTCTGGGGACATACTCTCAGGTAACACTTTTTGAGTTTAGGCATTTAACACAGTGTGGTCTAAAGTACTTAAGTTTTAGAATCTACAACAGACAACATTCAGCTCAGAATTTTAGGTGTATGTAAACAGTCTTCAGCTTGTATTCTTTTGTTATCTGTTTTGATGAAAAGGGCTACATTTCTATATTGTTAAGGGAATTTAAGAAAGTGAATTCTTTCTTAACCTGTAACCATAATTTTCTTTCTTTATTCCTTAAACTTTGTTTTATTAATTAATGATATCATGGCCAGTTCTGGAATGGACATTCTCTTAGAGTTCTGGTTTCCTCTCTCCTATCCTGTCCCCACTATTCCATTTGTCTTTCATCGCTTCTAGCATGTAGCTTTTAAGTAAACATTTTATATTCTGTTACATTACATGTTAGTGGCCTGAACTTCCTTTTTTGACCAGCATGGGTTGCTAGTGGTGATGTGTGTAACCAGCATCCATTTCCTGCATCCTGATCATATCGCCTCAATATAGTACCCATCATCCATTTGGCTATTTAAAAAAAACCCAAAACCTAATACTAACCAGGATTCCATTTTATATGTTCTCCTCTACCCACCTTTTTGTCTAATTTTGTGCTTCTCTCTGGGTCAGAAAAAGCCGATAGGTTGGTCATTTGACAGAGGAGTACCAGTCAGATCTTTTGACCAATGCTTTTGGTCAGGTACTGCCAGGCAAACTGAGTTATTTGGTTGAATTTTCAGCATTTTCATTGTTCAAATACATGCATTCCTGAAAATTCAACATTCAGTCCCAGATTTTTGTCTGCACTGAGTGAATCTCTTCAAATAGTGGTGTGGGTTAATCCTTTTCCACAGATCTCTGCAGGCACAGTGGGATTTCTCTTCTGAAGAGACTCACCTGAAATGTAAAACTCTGAAGAGCCAATTAGCTCTTCTTGCATTTGAATCTATAGCATAAGGAAAAGATAAATCACTTTTTCAAAAATCATTTGCATAAGATATGTAACAAACAACATATTGGCATTCTGTTGTATTGATTGCATGGCCCTGGAATATGTGAGTCACTGAACTGCCTGGTCTATCTAAGTTATTCTATGGCCACTATCACTGAAGTATCTGAGCATCTCTGTGATATCTATTGCCTCTGGTCCTCCTGTATATGAAATAATTTTACTTTTAAGGAGATAGCAAGGTTGCCCAACACTAGGCTAACTTCGCTGTGTAACAAATGAAACTTTACCAGCAGTAGCCCTTCTGGGAAACTGGATGTGTTCTTTCATTGTAGGTAGAAGAGAATGCTGAAAGAGTTGTTCATTCTTGATTTGCAGACTTTTTCGTGTTTCTTCAGAATGGATTTCAGCAAACTTCAGATCTGGGAAAGAAGGTGGAATTCCAGAAAATCCCCCATGTAAGGGCAAAATGGTACTATTTATACTTATTTTATTTTATTTTTTGAAAGCACCATTATCTGTGAGGTTCTTTATAGCACAGAGAATAAGATATGATCCATGCTGCAAATTGCTTACAATTTAATACAGACAGGACAGTAAGTCAGGAGAGGTAAATGGTGAGGAGACCAATGAAGAGGTGATTCTTTGAGAGTTTATCATGGACCTTCCTGAACTAATTTATGAAACTGGCCTTTTTTTCAAAATCAATATGCTTTGTAAAGGTGATTTTTGGAATGATGAATTGTCACAACTCCTCTTTTCAGGGTCACCGTTTTCTTTTCTACATACACATTTGCTTGATTGTTCTTCCTTGCCATTGTGCAGTGTGAAATACTGTGAAGTAGTAGGATTTCCCAAATTTGTTTCTATATCTTATCTTTATGAGTCAAATAGTTCTATGTTAACAGTTAATCTTTACATTAGGAATTTTAGGATAATTACATTTTTGAGCCAGTATACTTTCTCTGAACATACTTACACCTTCCTTAAATGCTAAATGGTCTTAATTTGTCAATTTTAAATAGATCTGTTGTGCTGTACTGCAAAAAATGTTGACATGTAAGTATTGATTGTTTATTATTTGGGGCTTTGTACAATTTACTAGGATTATACCTTGCTAGTATACCTCCATGCTTTCTTGGGAGATTTCCAAGGGCATTAAGGAGCTGTTTACCAGTGATGGATTTCCTCTGTTGTGTTGCGTCATTTAAGGTACCTTTGATGCATCTTCCCCCATGAGCTTCCTCCTGCACTGCAAAAAAACCCCTTGTTCTTTTATACTAGCTCTCCCTAAGAACTTTGAATTTGCATGTTTTATACAAGTGACTTGGTGCTAAGTCATTGTGACACCATGTGACACTATATCACAGCATTTTTAACTAGCAGAATAACTTTTTCTAAAATTTGAAATATCTTTATATAGTGATGTGGTTAATGACAATGAGCCAAGAATGAGACTTTGTAATTTAAACTGCATGTGTAATCTTCATATTGCTAGTCTCCCTGAATTTTCCAGTGAATCATATATCCAGCTTGTGTTGGGTAGTCTTTATAATATTGCTGAGTGGGCAAGAATAGTAATGCCTGGATTTTAATCACAAATCACAATGCAAAAAAGACCAAACAGAAGTCAAAGCTTTTCTGGTCAGCAACAGATGATCTTCCTCACCCGTTGCTGTGCTGTCCATGCAGCTCTGTCTCTGCAGGGTGAGCACTCAGTCATTGCCACTGGTGTTTTATAGACCAGTATATTGCCCTAATCCTCACATGTAGCTGTCTTGCTGTTGACCAGTTGTTCCCGCTGGTTTCTCAATGGCAATATAATACAGCCCAGAACTGTATATAAAAACTGCAGGGTATTCCACAAAAATGAAATGATAAGGGCCTTAATACTAATTCTTAAATTTAGCTTGTTTAATTTACATCTCTGACACTACTGGGCTCTTTACACACTTCTGTAACTAATCTAAATCTGCTTTAAGACAGTTGATATTTTGTATAAAATAACTTAATGGTTTAAGAAAGACCTTGGTGTGGGGGAGAAGTGTCAGCATGAGAGAAACAGTGGGAGCATTATGCTTTATATTAGGTATTGTGACGGAGTCAGACCAGAAGCATATAGGAGAGTGCTGGAAGACAGGTATATTAGTCTCAGGATGTGCAGGTCCCTGTTCCCTGGATAGCCAAACAAAGGCTACTCCAGGCCAATCAAGACACCTGGGGCTAATTAAGAACCTTCTAGAAAGGAGTAGAAACAGCTAGGCTGATTGGGACACCTGAAGCCAATCAGGGACTGGCTGAAACCAGATAAAAACCTCCCAGTTAGTCAGGTGGGCTGTGGGTGTCAGGAGCTGTGGAAGGAAGTTATGCTGTTGGTGAGACTGAGTGGTGGACCACATATCATACTGAAGGAAGGAGGCCCTGAGGTAAGGGTGAAGTGGAGTCTGAAGAAGCGGGGACTGCTGTGGGGAAGTAGCCCAGGGAATTGTATTGTGTTTTGTGGTTAAAAAGTCAGCCATCTTAGCTGATACTGTTAGGGTCCCTGGGCTGGAGTCCGGAATAGAGGGATGGCCTAGGTCCCCTTTTCTGCCTCCCTTAATTAGTTACTGAGAAAGGGAGGTCACTCTGGGCCTAGATGAGTTTCTGAGGCCCCTAAATCTGCCAGGAAGCACAGGACCCACCAATACAAACTTGGAGCTTTGTCACAGTATATAGTAATAGTGAGCTCCTGTGTCTAAAGATCAGAGTGCTTTTTCTTCCCTCCACCCTGCTAGGCTCCTCTATTTAACATTAATTTATTCCCCTTTAGGAAGAGAGAAAATAAATAAAGTAGCAGGGTCTGGCAGATAAGGAACAAGTGTGGGGCATCTGTGTGTTTCCTGCATCCCTGTATGTTTCCTTTTAAAAATGGGTGACGAGAGAACCCCAATCTTAATCAAAAGACTCTTCCATTAAAGCTCAAGAGTTTCTTTCTCTTCCTTTGACTATTTGTATGTTTTTGTTTTATTTTGGGGGATCAGGGGTACTTGATGCTGTTGCTAATGAAAAACAGGAAGATTCTTCTAAATTACAGGCTGTGAAATGCTGGTAAGAAATCTCCTCCTGTGAGTACTGTCTGTGTTTTTCCCACTGTTGCATGTCTTCTATGGACATAAAAATTATAAAATGAGCGTATTTTAACTTGTTCAGAAATAATTTAAAAGTACTTATTTTTGGCATTCCCCTCCCTCATCAGACACATGTATGCAAACACCATAGATGATAACCTGTAGAAGATAAATGTAAGGCCTTTTGGTTAAGAAAGCATTGTCTAAAAATGTAAGGCCTTTTGGCTAAGAAAGCATTGTCTAAAAAGTATATTTTGGCAATATAGGCACCACTTCTGAACTGTATGGTATCCTCAAATGGCATTCTGTGACTTTCCCAGCAGTTATTCCTACCCTAGTTCTCATCTTCCCGTCCCCTGCAGCTTCCATCAGTTCAGATCTCCTTCTGAACTTCCTGTTTGCAGACACCCTTCGTCCTGCTTTGATTCTATTTCAAATTAGCATTCCTGCTGTTCATCTCTCAGTCTTCAGTGCTGTCCTGTGTTGTTGTGTAAAGCTGGTAGTTTGAGCAGAATACACAGTAACCTCTTTTTGTATGTATTATAAAAAAGTCTGACAATGTTCTTCTTCCTTTTGGCAGTTTGACTGGTGAAAACAAATTTAAAGGGAAAAATAGTCTAGAATTGTACTCCATACATCATGGCTCCCATTTATTGTTCCTGAACAGTTCTTCTGTTGTTTTTCATTTGTAGGTTGAACATATTCACTGTGACAATGTACAAAAGCACCAACTTTCCAGAGTCTTTGCAACAGTTCTTCATTCGCACCCTGACTGAGATTCTTACCTACAATCCTTTGTTGAAAGGTAGGAATCAAGGAAGGAAAGGCTAGCTCTTCATGCTGTAACTAGTGCATCAATCCTCAGCTGTACGGTGATGCACTATAGGAAAGATTTGGGTTCAAAATGTACAATACAGTCCTGCCCCCCTGCCTCCTCCCCAAATGCTTGATGTCACTTTTTTTATTTGTGTGGTTTGTTTTCTATTGGCTTACATCAAATGTTAAGGCAAGAGGGCTGCTGGTCTTTGGTGCCTATTCTAAAGTGTGACTTGTCCAGGAAGAAATACATTTCGATTGCAAAGCCTGTGGAAAATAGCACCATTGAATTGTGCTGTGGCATTGCTTGCCTGCTAATTGGGAGAAGTTTACACATAAACACGCACCTGCAATTAGTACTAAGTGTGAGGAAAGATTGTGAATCACTGTCTGAAATATATCTGAATGCCAGATTTCAGGGAGGTTTCATGTTTTTATTCCTTATCTAACTACTGGTGGCAATAAAACTTGTTTTCTTTCCTGTGGATGCAGTATCTGATGCCATTCATATGCAGAGAGAGTGGAGCTTTGCAAGAACCTGCCCGCTGCTTACTACCTTGTATCGCAAAGTATGTCTGTCTCCCAAGATTCGCAAAGAGAATGTTTATATTTTTGCAGATCTTCAATTTCTGAAAACTTTCACTTCTTGATGTATTGAAATTGGTTTAAGAATATATTTATTCCACTTTGTGTACTGATTTTTCTTGTTGAAATGCTAATAATATATTCTAGATTGAGGTGGGACTTCTCAAGAACTGTGTATTTCAGTCACAAAATTTCAATCTAATAGTGGCAGGCAACGGTGTGGTGGAAAGACAATGTAGTTGTAAGATTTTGTTTGTTCTGACTTTGCACAACTGTGTGTGGATAAAGGAAGGAGAATGAAAGTAAAAGTACTCATTTTTCCAGAATGTAACAATAACCATAACTAAAAAAAAAATAGTGGTGAGTGCACAGCACTTGAGGAGTTTGATTTTGTTAAAGGACTTGACCTTGCTCCCAGTGCAGTAAATGGGAGTATTGCTGTTTGTTGTAGCAGGAGTAGGGCTCTGGGAAGTTGGTGTGTTGGACATGTAGCATTGTCAGAAAATCAAGCAGAAGGAAATTGCCTTATTAATGAAGTCAGGAGTGTCCTATGAGAAGAGAATCTGGGGTGGACTTCATTCTAATGACTGATTAGAATTCATAGCTAAAGTGATTCACTGTTCCTGTCTTCCAGCTGTTTGTGGCATTCAGTGCAGAGAAGTTGATGTGTCATTTGCAGCAGATTCTGGAGACTCATGAGGTGAATTGGCAGCATGTGCTCTCCTGCTTTTCTACATTGGTAGTCTGCCAGAGGGAAGCAGAGCAGCTGGTTAAAGGTACAGAGGACTGAGAAACTTGGTAGGGAACCCGTGTGCATTGCTGTCTCTTGCTTTCCAAACGCTGAACAGTCAACCATAATTACCATTATAATATTAAATTTATAATCACTGTTTTTAGATGCCTTCAGACATTGTATAAGTGTCTGCTGTGTTTATAAGGTAATGAACAATTTAGGAGCTCTGCTTTTCCAGTCAAATACTCTGTTTCACCTTGATGCACATGCCACATCCTATGATTTTCTCAAATTTTAAATTCAGCTAGCAGTGGTAATGTGATAACCATCTTAATTGCTAACGTGGCTGGCAGATGTTGACTTCTGCCTTCAAGTGTGTTTGCAATGGCATACTAGTAGGTGGACTCGATTTACTGAGTTTCCTATTGTTCATTCAGTTGCTCTGTTTTGTGCGGTGCTTGGAGCCCTGGAGCGTCTAAAAAGGATTTGTTGAACAGCAAAAGTACCTTTTTAATTTTATATGAAAAGATGTTAAGATTGAGTCCCCAAGCCTCTCTCAAATTTTAATCTGTATTGTAGTATTATGTGCTGCCACTTGTCCCTGCTTCAGAGACCCTTTTTTATCACAGATAATTGGCTGCATTTATTGTACTAATATTCCATCACAGTTGCCAAGATTCTATTAAGTTTTTGCCACAGATATTTAGTGTTTTTGGCCTATTGTTCCAGACCTACTGAGCAGTCTGCTGATAAAAGCCTTTGAGAATTACGATATGGAAAACATGATCACTGCATTTTTGATAGCTCGTCAGGCTTCCCTTGAGGGTCCTGCTGTGTTCATGCCTTATGCTGAATGGTTTAAGGTAAGAATAAGGACTGCCTGAGAATCTTATTCCTTAACTGAGAAGGATGTATGTATAAGGGAGACAGTTGGAAAGAATGGGTTGATATAAACCTGTACAAGAAAATCTTCAGTCAATCAGCCTGGAGTAGAGAGAGAGCAACAGTTGATGGTACTGTATATTATGAGTCTTAAATATTGCTTTAGTATTTACAAATAAATAATTTCTTCTTTAATCATTCTAGCTTTCTCTGCTGTTTCCTTTTTTCCTCCCTAATTCTTCATTGGCTTCTCCATTTATTGGTCAGAAATGTCTCTCCTTGCACGTTTGTTATGATCATGATGATTGAAATCATCAGCAACACAAGTTGTAGGCTAGAGAGAGGCATATTAAAGGTACACATTTTTGGTAAACAAGAGTATGTGGTTTTTGTAATTGCATGTGCTGATCAGTTAGGATAACTGATCATTTGCTTTTACAGTTGTGGTAAATGTGTATGCAGTTTACGCATACAAATTCTCATGTGTTTTTGTACATGCAAATTGGCTTGAAAGATCTGAAAATATGTCCTAAAGCTTTTGATGGTGAAATATTTAGGATTTCTTGAAAAGTGAACTGATTCTTTGTTTTTTGTGATCTCCAGAGATAGGTTTATTATCCCTGTAAGCCTTAAGTGTATCAGAGCAAAGCTGTATTTACCCTGTGTAGAACCTGTGCATTTGCTGTTGCAAATCCTTCAGTATATTACCTCATTTAACTACCTATAAATGTACTCATGAGAGAGCATTAAACCAAACTTAATATTTACTGTGGTAGATTTTTCTGGCAGAGATTGATTTTTTTATAAATAATATCCTTTGAATATCTTTTTGCAGAAACACTGTCTGGGCAGATAACAGATTAGTAGGGTAGATGGGATTTCTACACTGAGTGTAGCAGGGTGCAGCAGTAGTAATTTTCTCAAGGCTGAAAGGCAATATTCGCGTTTTTCCCCCTTTCAGGTTTCCTTTGGGAATGCTAGTGGTTACCATGGTAGCAGTAAGAAGGCTTTGGTCTTTCTCTTCGAATTCCTGTCAGAATTGGTCCCCTTTGAAGCACCCCAGTATCTAAAGGTGAGAAGCTTGTTATGGAGATTATTTTCTTGTGAGGCTGTTAGGGGCTGCTCCATACTGCTTCAGCTTATCAAGCTAAGGTCATATGACCTTTGCCTGGACTAGATTATTATTATAACTTTCAGTATGTACCTCGAAGCAGGACCAGGTTTTCTCTATAAAATAAACTAGCAGAGGGTTCTTTTAATGCCTTGACACAATGAAGAGTACCTCAGGGGACTAAGTTAAAATTCATAGCAATTTTGTATGTGGAAAGATTGTCTTTGCTATATGACTGACTTTTCTGTGAGCTCTTAAGCAGGCAACAGTGCCTTGTCATTGCCTAGTTTCAAAGCTCCCAGGAATCTGTACGGAGATGAACCAGAAGCAGGCTTTTGTATGCTGTCAAAATAGTAAACCTCGCTTTGAATTTTACTCTTTAGGTCCATATAATGCATCCGCCTTTTGTGCCAACAAAATACCGTTCCTTTCTCTTGGAATATATCACTCTGGCCAAAACCCGATTGGCTGATCTTAAGGTTGGTGAAAAGCATTCTTCTCCACCTGAAAAATCCTGTCCCACAGAATATCAGCTGCTCTGTTACATTTTTCTTTTTCTTGTGACTCTTACAGGTTGCTATAGAAGACATGGGGCTCTATGAGGATTTATCTTCAACAAAGGAAGCTGTGCAGGTACTGGAGGATTTTCCAGGATGACTTACAGTAACTTATACTTTTTGTTACTGTGGTAACACTTCTCAGTACAAAATTACACTGCATTATTGGCTACATGAAAAACTATGCAATATATCAGCTCAGTAAATAATAATTTTTAATTTTGTATAGCATCTGTTTGCTGTAGAATCTAAATGACTCTCACGTTTAAGGGAAATAATCCATGGGGGATAGAGAGTTGTCTATAGACTGCAGTTTTATACTGTCCTGTTTATGATAAATTTTGAATAATTCTAATCAAAAAGGGAATATTTGGCTTGATCTTTTTGAGCCACACTCTATTCTATATTTTCTGTATTTTAATTGGTTGGTAATGCAATAAGATATACTGATGGAATGTGGTAATAAGTAAAGAAAATAGGGCATGAAATAGAGCTATTCTCAGTGGTGCAGTATTGATTGTTTGTTTGTCTAAGGAGGAGCAAATTATATTTAAGTCCCTAGTGAAAGGGTCATCTAGTCTCTTCCTCATCTGCATTAGATATGTTTGCACATTGGGAGATTGCCACAAGTTGTTGCAACTTCATGTGATTAGCAGCCTACTTGAGAGATGCCTAGATTGCCATACCCTGCATTCTGTTTAGTTCTAGCCAATGCAGTTAAGTGTAAAGTTATGAGCACTGAATTCAACCCCATCCTAAAGCCCAAAATACAGAAGATAGAGCAGCCTTACCAGTATATTTGCACTGTTACTCTCCATGCCAGCCTATTTCAGTTATATAGTTGCACCCTTTGTCTCTGTACTGTAAAAAATAAAACCACCGTTACTAAGCATGAAAGAAAAGGCAAGAATGATTTACTCTGTTATGATAAAGACTTCACAATATTATTCTCTCCTTGTCACCTATATGAGCCAGCCCCAGAGCCAGGCACTTGAAGATGTTGAAAAGGCCATTCGGATATTTGAAAATACAGGGAAGATCCCAACAAGTGTGATGGAGGCCAGGTATTGTATCTTTCTAGAAGTTTTTCAAAAGATTCTGTTTCAAAAGCTCATCAGAGAAAAAACAGGAGAAAAGTTTAGGATGGAAGTGAAGAAGCACTTAAGAAAATCTTGCAAATTTATCCAGTGCTGCAGTAATCATCTAATCTCAGGCTATTTGTGCAGATGATACTCAGAAGATAAAAAGGCCATATGCACACAGAAGGGAAGACACGGCTTCCATTGAAAAGCCACCTTTTGAGGATGTTTAAAAATCCAAAAAAAAAACAAAAGAAAAATGTATACAAGAATGCTCTGTGTGAAAACCCAGTGTTTCATGCTATGAATACTAACTGGGAATTTGGACTCTATCCTCTGAGAAGCTAGTAACAGGAAGGAAACCCCACACTAAGAATAGTTAACACGGGTATGGTATTTCTCCATTTTAAATTGCTGAGTTTTTATGGTTAATAAAGTTCTGATTTTTAACTGAAGCAAATATTCTTATCTTTGTAGCAAGCAGAAATCACTCTAAGATATTAACAAAATTACCCTCCGTATTTAGTTGCTAATCTTTTTGCCTTCTGTTTCAGTATTTTCAGACGACCCTATTATACTTCCCACTTTATTCCTGCTTTACTCATGCCACGTGTGGTTAGTATTTTTCTTATCCTTTCATTTGGAAAAATGTTTGTGGATAGTAAATGCATTTCTGACTTAGCTGCTTTTTGTTACAGTTCCCTGAAATTCCAGACTCGCGTATCGTTTTTATAGACTCCTTAAAGAGGTATGAAAATAAAGTACATGAGGCAAAGGGAATTTGCTGATATTCTGGACTGTGTGTTGGGAATGTTTGACTACGGAATCAGGTTATCTGAGGTTCATGGGCTGATACCTTGTTTGCAAAATGGTACCTACTAGCTAACCTCATGGGTAGGATTTCTCCCTCTCTGAGACACCTGTTTTTCAGTTGGCAGATACAGTGCCTTGCTCCTGGGGATGGGATGCTGCAGTGGCAATACTTCAAGATCTGCTTTTATGGTTTGTCGGGATAGTGTCTGAGGACATATCCCATGTTAAGGACTCAGGTGATTCCTGAATATTGACCATTTGACATTTTCTTGCCCAGTGGGAATAAACTTGTTTTAAAACTAGTAACTTTTCAGTAGCTGACTTTAAAACAAACATTTCTGTATGAATGCCTACAAATGAGGCATTCAATCATGTCTCAATTCCAAATTATATCTAAGACTTGTTTATATGGTGGGATAATACATAGTATGAGAGTGTGATTTCTGAAGTGCACTAACATATTGAGCATTAATTGGTCGTTATAGACCTTGCTTGTCTTTAATGTAGTTCTGTCTGAAACAGTAGTACTTTAAAGTGCACTGAGGAATGCTTAGTGTGACCAGTGTGGTCTACACAGACCAATTAAAGCACATTTGTACGCTTTAGAAATCACACCTCCATAGAGTGTATTACCCCAACGTGTAGACAAGATCCTAGGTGCATGTAACAATTCAAACTGATTTAATTGATCTAATTCTGATTTAAACACTGTAATGAATATTATACTTGCATATCAGGTGTTTGGAGGTCATACAGCCTTTGATCCCAGTCTCTCCTGCACTTGAGATGAGTGCATACTCTGTCCCATAACTGCATTCCCTTTTGTGCACTCTTGCCCCAACATACTGTATAATACTGCTAATCGCTAGTGTGCAACTATCTTGACGTTCTGCCAGATCATAAAAATGTTGTCAAGTGCAGTGTCTGCTTTAGTGCTACTTGTCTATGGGGAAAAAAAATTCTTGTATGAAATATAGTTATGTACTTACTTTAATGAGTCTGAACTCTGCGGGTAAATGGAAAAAAAATCTTTCTCTTACTGCAGAGCTGACAAAATTCCACCAAACTTGTACTCCAGATATATCCAAGCCTGTCATTCTTTGAAAGAGAAACTGTTACAAGGTGAGAAATATCTGTATTTACTTAAGCATTAGTTTGTTAGAGAAGTGAACCAAGATTAAACATCTGTTTTCACTGACACCCTTTTAGATGGGAATCTTTCCAAGCATTATAAATCAGATAATTTCCCTATATATAGACAACAGTGATTGGTGTTTTATTAATACTTAAAACAAAATATATTGTAGTTTGATTCTGAACTTGATTAGGGTGGTGTTTGTATTAAATATATTTGCTTGAATACCTACCATCCAGGGTGATGGGTGTAACAAAAATGTGTAGATAAATAAATGAGTGATCTTTGCATTTCTTTAAGACTTTATGGGCCTCTGGATTTCCTCCTCCCCAGCTTCTCTAGTAGTCAGGTTTGTACATATAATTCTGGTGAGAATTTTGCTGGCTGTTGACAGCAAGGAGATGCCCTGATAGTTATTGCAGGATCATCTGTTACCTTTCTGTTTGTACAAGTGAACAATGGATGCAACCTTGTACACCTGGGGTATAGTTCCTTGAGTCCACACTGACTGGAAAAATTCAGTCCGTTTCAGAGCCATGTGCAAGCCTCCGACTTTATAGACTTCTGGCATAGCATCTGCTCCAGGTGTTTTGCCATTTGACAGCAGGTCCATCACTTTTGCAGTTTCAGTTAGCATTGAGGGATCAGCAAGAGGTATGGTAATGTCAATCTGGGGTGTATTTCCCACATCCCTCAGAAGCAGTGCAAGGCTGGGGGGAGTTGGATAACGGAGGGGCTGAGGAGAGAAAATAATTGCTGGGAAGGAGCCTGGGTATGAACTTGGACGGTTGTTGGGTATGGGTGGGAAAAGTATGGAACAGGTGTTTTGGGGGGACCAGAACGGACTGCTAGGGAGCTTCCCCCATGCAGACCCTGGATGACCACTAGCATTTTCCATTCAGTCAGGCACATGTGTCCTTCCACCTCCACTCAGACACTCTGTATCCATGTGTCTCTGTGCCCTCACTCAGCCACCTCAGTCCATATGTGGCCCTGCACTCCCTCCCCATGTCCCTGTGCCCCCCCTCAGCCACCTCCTTCCCCCTGTAGCTCTGCACCCCACTCCCAACACCATATAGCCCTGCACCTCGACTCCCATTCATCCCTTGCCCCAATCTGTCCTAGCTTGCCCACTAGCCCCTGTCTAACCCCTCCGCAGCAACCCCATGCTGTCTGTTTTTTCCCATAGCCTCTGTCTCCTGACCTGACCTGGTTGGCACTGTGAAGAAGGCAGGCTCTTTCTCTTCCCTAGCTGGCTGGGAGCAGCTGCTGTGCTCTATTGCCACAGCACCCTTTGGGAAAAAGGTGGAACTGCACCACCTTTTCAGCAGAAACTTTTTCTTCTGCGCAAAAAAATTAAAAATATGCACGGTTCACTATGCACATACAGTATTGTAGAATACCCCCAGGAGTAAATGATTTTGAAAATAAAAATGATTCTGTGCATTGTGGCAGATCCATGTTCTATGTATACTACTTTATATCCCAAAGTGAATTTTGCTTTCAAATTAACCCTAAGCAGAGATCAGCGAATCAATGCTTTAGGTTTTATGTATTTAAAGTGGTGGTTCCACTCTCTTGACTCTGGTGAGGCCTTAGCTGGAGTACTGTGTCCAGTTTTGCGTGCCACATTTTCTCCAGTTTGTCCATATCTCTGAGAGTGCGGAGAAGAGCAACACAAATGATAAAAGGTTTAGAAATCCTAACTTATGAGGAAAGGTTAAAAAACATGGGTATCTTTAGTTTCAAGGAAAGAAGATTGAAAGGACCTGATAAGTCCTCAGATACGTTAAGAATTGTTATAAAGAGGATTGTGATCAGCTGTTTTCCAGGCCCACTAGAAGTAGGACAAGAAGTAATGGGCTTAATCTGCAGCAAGGGAAATTTTGGATAGATTTAGGAAAAACTAAGTACAGTACTAGAATATGGGTTACTGAGTGAGGTTGGGGATTCCCTGTCATCAGATGTTCGATCAGTCTGTTTCTAAAATCCTCCTTCAGGGATGGTCTAGGTATACTTTGCCTCAGTGTTGGGGGATGGATTAGATAACCTTTTGTGGTCTCTTTCAGCCCTATATTTCTAGTATTCTAATACAGACAGAAATAATATAAAGCACCTCTCTCTTCTATTTATATAGACGAATCAATAGAAATAGAGACCGACCATCTCAAAGAGCCTGTTGAACAGCTGAAGGCTGAACTGGATGAACTAATCATGTTGATCACAGACCAAAGCAAACATGATGGTATGTAGAGAGGCATGTAGCAATTACTTTAAAATAAAGTTCATATAAGGCCACTATAAGAAAGTGGCTAATGCTAGCAGAAACAGCAGTGTTTGGCATGAAGCATAAGATGGTTGAGGACTGTAACCTCTCTGATTTATATAATTTCTTCGGGTCTGATTGTTTGTGGGGTTTTTTTGAGAGTTCCTAATTAGTTTCTGTCAGTTAAGCTTTTAACTTAAGAGTAAGTCAGTAAAGATCTCAAGCAGGTTGGCAGGAACATTTGAGTTTGTTTTGAAGAGGATGGGAAGCTCTCTACTTTTATAACAGAGGTCTTTAGATCAGGGGTGGGAAATCTTTTCGGCCAGAGGGCCACATCAGGGTTGCAAAATTGTATGGAGGGCCGGGTAGGGAAGGCTGTGCCTCCCCAAACAACCTGGCTCTGGTCTCCTCCCACTTCCCGCCCCCTGACTACCCCACTCAGAATCCCCAACCCCTCCTGCTCCTTGTCTCCTGACTGCCCCCTCTAGAGACCCTCTCCACCCTAACTGCCCCTCCCAGAATCCTCCCCACCCAACCCCCCTTGCTCCCTGTCCCCAACTTCCCCGACCCCTATCCACACCCCTGCCCCCTGACAGACCTCTGGTACTCCCACGCCTATTCACCCCTCCTGCTCCCTGTCCCCTGACTGCCCCCTGGGATTCCCTGCCCCTTATCCAATCTCCTGGCCCCCTTTCGATGCCACTCAGAGCAGTGTGTCTGGTAGCCACGTGGCCCAGCCAGAGCCAGACACACTGCTGTGCCGCTCCAAAGGAGCGCACAGCCCCGCACCCCAGAGCACTGCCCGCGTAGCGAGCTGAAGCTGCGGGGGAGGGGAGACAGCAGGGGAAGGGCTGGGGACTAGCCTCCCCAGCCGGTAGCTCAGGGGCCGGACAGGACAGTTCTGCGGGCCAGATGTGGCCCATGGGCTGTAGTTTGCCCACCCCCGCATTAGATAATTCCCTATCCCTTCTCAGGGCGTATACTTGAGGTTTGAAACTCCTGCAGTGATAACAAGGAGATGCATTATAAGGCAATGACATGCAACGCATTGGTCTGAGCTGGAAATGCAGGAGTTTCATCCACTCCTTCATAGAATCTAGCTCATTCTGGGTGTTTCCAAGCCAAAAGATGTAATTTATTTTGCATTTTGAGCGCGTCAGGAGGGAAAATCTTTTGCTGCTTTTCAGGATTTTAGAGTCTCTGGTGTGAATTTTAAAGGCAGTGAATGGGGCATACACTATTTCCTCTCCCCCTTACATTAAAAAATTGACATCCATCAACTTTGGAAATGGGCGTGTTCTCTTAATCCCAGCTCCTTTCCTCTCTTCACACTTGCCCACTCTGGTTTTCTTCTTCTCACGCTGCTCTTTCCTGCAGCGGTGCCAGCTCAGGTTGCACTGATCTCTGAGAGACTGATGACTGTCCTGGGACACAGCAATAATGAAAATGAAGCTGCATCCTTCAGTTCTCGGATCCAACTTAACATTTGTGCCCCAAAACTTAAACAGCAGGATCAGTGTGTGAGTATTGTAGAGCCTGAAACAATAAGCAAATGGGGTTGATTGAATAAATGTAAATATATGTACAGTGCTTGTCAAAAGCTTTCTTGTCTATGAAGAGCAGTAAATTTATTTCCAATCTGTGCACCTGCATTGCTCTACAGAGAATATAAACTTGTATTTAGTCTTTCAGAAATCTTTCGATGTAGAGTGAATAGACCTAGGGATGTCCTGTATGCTATTTAAATTTTTCAGATGGGATAGGCTTTCTCTACAAGACATGTAACAAAGTGGCCTTTGGCGGGACACCACTGAGAGTATTAATTCAGGACTAATTGCTTAGAGCAGGGCAGTCAGAGCCCAAGATTGGGGGTTCTTCACTACTAAGGCACATGAAACCAGCCAGACAGAGAGGTCTTTGGTTTTATCTCACTGGCTAACCAGAAGTCCTACAAGTAATTTCCTCAGACACTCCAGTTTCCCAGTAGCACCACCAGTGCCACTCCTTATGGGGATGAATGGTTATGAAAACCAATACCTAATTAAAAGAAAAAAGGTTCTCCCATTCCCAAAGGACCAAGCCCCAGACCCAGGTCAATATACCAGTTAGCTCTTACCCGCAAATCACGCTGTTGCCAATCCTTTAGAATCTAATATCTACAGGTTTATTCATAAAAGGAAAGACCTATAGTTGAGAGTTAAAATTGATTAAAATGGAATCAAATTCATACAACAATTGCAAAGTTCTTAGTTCAGGTTTGATGGGATTACTGCTGATTTAAACCAATCAAGTCTCTGGAATACAAACATCCCAGCTTGGATGACTCATTCAGTCCTTTGCTCAGAGCTTCAGTTTCAAGCGCAGTTCCTCCAGACATCAGAAGCAGGATTGAAGACAAAATTGAGGGGTTTCCAGGGTCTTTTATATCCTCTGCCATGTGGAAGGACTCCTTTGTTCTTACCATGGAAAATCACAGCAGCAAGATGGAGTCTGTAGTCACATGGGCAAGTCACATGTCCATGCATGACTCAGTTTCTAGATGGCAGCCATTGCTCACATGCTATCTTGAACGTTCCCAGGAAGGCTCCTCAGATGTGGACTGGAGTCTCCCAAGGTCCATTATCAGTTAAGTGTTTCTTGATTGGACATTTTACTCAGAATAGTACTTTCTCAAGAAGCTGACCAAATGCTTCATTGATGCTACTTAGAATCAAATACATTAAGATACAAGTACATAGCCAATTTTAATAACTTCAAATACAAAAATGATACACACATACAGACAGCATAATTATAATCAGCAAATTACAACCTTTTCCTAGATACCTCACTTGACCCCCTTTGTACAAGATGTGATGCAACTTATAGGACTTTGGTTGCATCAATGATCTATACTGTCACAGTTTAAGTTAATAACATCACAATATATCTGAATGCTAATTGGGTGATATAAAACATTCCTGGGTTTATAACATAGGCCTTTCATTTCAATTTCTTCGCATCAGTGATCTGGTGTATCCATTATAAACATTAACATATTTTCTGTAAGATTGTGTTGGGTAATTGTATATATGTATAGCTATACATATCCTAAAACTATAAATCTAGAGACAAACTCCACAAAGTAGAAATGAATTTTGTCTTTTGTTCCAGGTCATCGATCTTTTACTGACATCCTTTTGCCAGAATCTTATAGCTGCTTCCTATTTTAACCCTCCTGAGAGGTAAGATGCATACTAGACGTGCAGGCAGGTCAAAACTGCCTAGTGCCCTATAATACCTGCACTGTGCAAGGGTCTGTGATGATGCGGAATATGTCATACCGGTGTTTTCTGGCACTTTTACCCTGAGCCTCTGTGATGCAAAATCTGATACTCTGATAGATAAGAGCTGAAATACCATGTGTGCTCTCTCACTGAGTCTCCTTGAAATAAGCTGCCCATCATGTGACAGCCCTTTAAAATATCCCTCTGTCTAGTGCTGTCTTTTTGTAATGCTAACCCCATGTTGTTTCTAAGGATGGTATTATTAAGAGGGGACACTGGAGCAGAGTTTGATCTATTTTTTTTCTAGCACCTTTTTCGTTGAAACACATCAGACCACAAGAAAAATGATTTTTTCTTGCCTTTGTTCATGAAACATTAAAGTGCCTTCTGGGTTATTTTTGGTACATCCAGTGCTGCTCTGGGTCTAGGCGCCCCTGCCATTAGCCTTAGGGCCATCTCCAACATTAAATGGCTGAAGCACAAAGCTTACTGCATGAAGACACAAGATCAAGAAAAGAATAAAGCATTTTATTTTTTCCACTTTGATCTTAAACATGTGCATGCCTCACTTTATTTCAGAAATTAAATATATGTTTGTATTGACAATGGAAATGGTGAGAGTATGAATAGACTTTCACTGGGCTTTACCTGAAGTTTCTCTTTGGAAGAAGAATGTGGAGTTTTATCTTGTGTGTGTTAGCAAAACTTTTGTGAATGTTGGGGTCAAAGTTAAAAAGTAACTTCACTGGCAACTTCCAAGCTGCCTACAATCCTGTAACCGAAATGGGGTGTGTTTTTGGCAGCATGACAGTGCTAAACAGTTTTCTCACCACAGTTTAGACAACTATTCTGAAAGAAGACTCCTGTGCCTGCAATAGTCTCCTTTCTGTGCCCCTCAGCAACCTTCCTCTTCTCTAGATCTCTCTTGAAAACTCTTCTTTGACTAGAATGTAAGCTACTTGAGGCTGGGACCTTCTGATTTTACATGTCATATAGTGCCATGTACATATGGTGATACATAAATAGCAATTATTATGGTATTGAATTGATTATATTGATAGAGTGATAGTTGTGTGATGCATTTACACTCAAAGATGCTTCAGATGCATTATGTTTAACCATTTCTAAAACGTTCTATATTAAGGCTAACAGTGACCTTTGGCAGTAACATGATCACATGGCTTATGTCTTCTGTAGGCAAGGGCTCTGTTTGTCTCTGCTGGTGAAGATGATTTGTGGACACAGGCATCTCTTACCTGCCCTGTTGATTAGGTTCTGTCAGCTTATTTATCATCAGGTTAGTTACCCAACATAAAGAAATTGGTGGTAACCATGTGCTAAGGTCTACTTTGGCCTCATCTCCCCACATGTACACTGAGTACCTGCCTGTATTATACTATACAGTGGAAGGCTTTCACTAGCTTGTAATTTTCCAAAAGAGTTCTCATCTTTTACAAATCTGGTCTCAGAAAATGCAAACAATAGTGATCCTGCAGCAATGTTAACTTGGCCATGTTGCTCATTTATGATGCGCATTTAACAACGTGAACTGGAGTATACCAACTTCATTTCCACAAGCAGAAAAGTAATATGGTCAGATTAACTCTTGTATTTTCAGACTTTTTAATTTTTAACTCTACAGCCTTCTTACTAACAGAGACTTATGCATTTAAAGTATAAGGGGGAGACACTGAAGTTGAATTAAAAGGCGCACTTGTGCATTAGAAATACTGAGTAAATGCTGTATCAGTCTCAGGACCATTTTTGCCCCCTCTAATTTTCATTCTGAGCTGGTGCAGGCAGTATTACATGCCTAGTCATTTTTCAGACCACCGCTCTCATTTCTGCAACTAGATTCTGTGCTGCATCTCTGAGGAGGCACAGCACAGAAGGTCTGTTCCAGGAAGAGGACTGTGCAGGGGAAAGACGGCTATATAGTATATTTGTGTGTCCTGGATTCTGGATCAGTGCAGACCATTTTATATGTTAAAGCATTCCTGCCTATCCTGGCACTCCCCTATGCTACAAGCTGCATGGGGGAGGCAGCATAGCACTCTGTATAGATGCCTTTATGCTTCCATATGTTCTATGCTTTAGAATGGATTTATTTCCTCAGGAGCTGTTAAAGTCCCTTTGTTGGAGTGATATAAAGGGGTTTTGATGTAGCACCTGGTGCAGAACCGCACATCCTCCACTGTTACCAGCCTTAGTCAGTTTTTAAGAGACAGTTGAGACCCTGAGCCTTGGTCTATGTTGGGGTGGGGGTGGGGGAATCAATCTAAGATATGCAACTTCAGCTACGAGAATAGCATAGTTGAAGTTGACATACTTAGATCAACTTACCGTGGCGTCTTCACAGCAGTGAGTCGACTGCTGCAGTATTGATCTCCGTTGACTCCGCCTGCACCTCTGAGTGATGGAGTACAGGAGTTGACTAGAGCGCGCTCCGGGATTGATTTATCGCGTCTAGACTAGACACGATAGATCAACCCCTGACAGATTGATCACTACCCACCGAACCGATGGGTAGTGTGGACATACCCTAAGTGCAAGATCCAGAGCTATGCCTCGTGTTCATTGGTCTTTTTGTTTTGTTTTTGTTTTTTTTACCGTTTCCTTGGTTTTGTGCTGTTCACTTTGTTATCTGAAAGAATTAAGTTATGAGGCTGATAAATGAATCTAAATGCCATGGAATCTGAAAAGCCATTGGCCTTAAAAATTCTGTAAGAGTGTAATTAAAGTTAGTTATGCCAAGTTACTGTTGTAGAATTCTCTTTATTTCTGCTGTAGAAGATAACCAGAAACAACTTCAGAATTCCCAGCAAGGAGGAAGTTGTTTAATTGAACTGGTGCCTTCTGTCTGCTAAATTGCTCTTTTACACTGAATTAGTCATTGGATAGTTGCAGTATTCTGCCCCTTGATTAATTTGAGGTTTAGTTGAGACTTGCTGCTTTGTTACAAATGCTCTGCATCTTTTCATTGAGCTATTTATTTGTTTGGCTGCAGGGTCCTTCCCTAAATGATGCCCATGTTTTAGGACTAGCTGCCTTTATAATTCATTTAAATGAATCCAAATCTTTGATTCCTGAAGTGAACATTGAATCCAAGGTTGCCTCTGCAAAGGGCCTTTCTATTACTGAGTACTGGAACCATTTACTAGTGTGCAGGACAGGGGAGTCCTTAGCCTTCTGCATGAGGTGAGTTTCTTTCTTCATCATATACTAGGTTTCCCCTATTTCTAGGGATGACTTGGATTTGACACGGGCAGGGATATAGAACAGTACATCCTATCATGCAGTAGATTCCCCTCTTGTGAATGTGTGGCACTCACACTATTGGACATGTTAGTGTGTAGGTTTAGAACATTTTTATTTGAAAAAAAAACTCTAAAGTAGAAACTTTAGACCAGATGTGCCCCAACTTTGCCCACCAGTGGGCTGCATAAGAAATTTGGGAGGAGCCCAGGGATTGCATCTAATTGGAATGATTTAGGACAGATTGAAGCCACCCTCATCTTTCAATATGGAGGTGTGATGCAGGGAAATGCCAAATCCTACCTGGCCTCAAATCAAGATGAAGCTTTTTTTGGTTGGCACTTGTGGTCTTTGCAGGCTACTCCCTATTTTAAAAATTACACAAAATAGGACAGCAGTCTCTTTCCCAGGTATGTTATGATTTTATTCCCATCTTTTTCTAGACTTTCTGTGCCAGCTTTTGAAATGATTTAGTAGTTAGTTTTATTTCCTTGTTCTTTAAAATCCATTGTCAAAGCTCGCACAATGTTCCAATATGATTACACTGTTGGACTAGGTGGTCACTGGATACCATTGCAGTTTGTATTTAGACTATTTTGAAGCATATCATCCTTGGTGTGTACTTGGCCCTGGACTCTGTTGGATGGAAAACAACAGCAGACGAAGATGGGGCAAATATGACAAATTAACCAAACCAAATAACTGCTCTCTCTTTCTCTCCTCTCTCAGGTTTTGTACTGCAGCAGTTGCTTATTTTTTGTGCAAGTTTCCTTCCCTCTCTCATGATGATTTATGCAACTTGCTTCCCTCTGGCCTTATAAAAAAGGTAACCATTTTAATAACAAAAAAAAATCGATTGCCGTCACTTATTGAAAAGGCAGTGCCCCTGGAACTTTCTGTTTGCGGGTATCCATACTGTAATATATTAGCAGTAATTGCAGTATTTATCCTGAATCCCTTATGGGAGCTGCCTTAGTTCTCTGCTTATTAATTCCATAAAGTGCACAATATTATGTGGCCAACTCTGTTTGTTTGCTTTTTTGTTTCCTAACAGAGCATTGGAAGGTTTAAAAGTCTAATATTACATCCTATCATTTTTGTCCCGAATTCCATGATTTTCTTGGTCTAATTCTCTTTCCCTCCCTCCCCCAGCTTTGTGTGTGTGTGTGAAGTAGCTGGGTAGCATGAGGAACAGCTAAACCAATGTAAATGAGACATTTTAGTCTACCATGTTAAATCCTGGTCTGTTTAGGGGGTTATTAGAGAGAAGAGTAACAATAATACTGCTCCAATTCTAAGGACTAGATTCATGAACTCTGTTTTTGGGCCTGATTTTTAATGACAACTCAACTTTGTTTCCACTTGCGCAAACACATTTTTGCCAAATTGTTGAATAAAATACATTTTTGGTTGAGTATTCTTGTCTCATTCCACTTTCACTACTTCACGTAATTGGTACTGCACAGGGGCTTTTTTTCATTGATGGCAATATGTAAGTTTCTACTGTCTCTTTATTTTAGTTACAGTATGTTGTGCCACGACTGAGCTTAGAGGCTCGAGGAATTGGCCGTGACGAGGAAGCACCTGAACTGTCCTGGTCGTCCCTCTCCTGTCCCTCTGTAAACTACGTGAAAACCAGCCTCTGTTTATGGAAGCAAACACATTTCCAAGAACTCGTGAAGGAGAAATCATTCCAGGTAACGGTCCCTACCATCATACCATAATGCTAACTCTTCAGATCTGCACTTTGGGATTTCCCAGCATAGATGCAATATTATTACTCATTAGCTGCAATCGCTGCTCGCTGTAAAAGTTTATTTAATCAATGTTTGTACAACACTTTGAAGATGTGTACAACCAGATCTAAGCATAAAGAATTATCATCATCATCATCATCATCATCATCATCATCCCTGTAATCTACATATAAGGTGCAAACAAGAGAAAAGACATTGGGCATTTTGGCTTTATAGAGAAATTGACAACAAAAAAGTAGAGTAGGATATAATGAGGTAATGCAGGAATAGTACCGTGGAGGCTTTTTAATCATAACTGTACAATTAAATATATTTAAATCTCCGATGTATGCTTAACAGTTTAATCTTTTATAGAAACAGATCTATAAGAAGGGCCAAATTTTTGAAAATGCTCATTAACTTTTCCTGGCACCCAATTTAAATGCATGTAATCCCTTGAAGTGCACGTGAACACTGGATTATTTGTGCACACAAGAACATATTTGTCCCTGTATCAATAAAAAACAGAGTAACACCTTTCATAGCTTTTTTCCCTTTACTTTATCTGATGTAGCAGTTGTTGTTTTTATCTGATTTTTCGTTAAAAAGATTTGACTTTATGTAGCAAAGTCATGGGAGACCATGAATGGAGTATTGTTAGTTTTATTTCACATACTCTATTAGTTAAAATGGTCAATACATAAAGTACATTTCCATATATCATATTTTAAGACTTTTACTTTGAACGGAATATGTTTGATTAGGTTGCTTATTTACAGGTTTTCTTTAATTATTGTTGTTTTCTCCTTTGATTTTATTGCCATATGTTCCATCCTGGTGTCTAGATATTGAGAACATGAGTACATTATAAGTGTTAAAGATATGTGTGCTTTTAGTAGTCTTTGAAAACTAGTGCTGGCTTGGTTTAGATTTGGTAGGAGAATGCTCCAGGAACAGAAATGTTCTTGAGGCCAAATGGGAACTGTTAATTTCCTATGCTGCTGCCATATGAGAGAGAGAGATCGAGATCTTTGTAATTGAAAGAGAGTGGCTGAGCTCCTTTTGGTAACCTAGCTGTAGAAGTCAGGTTTCCTTTCTGATCCGTTCTTTTATTGTGCTGAATCTCTGTTTTTCCCAGTTAACTTTCCGAGAGTGGCTGCTGTTTGAGCTAGAAGTCCAGCCTGAGAAGGATATCCTTTCTGCTTCTGAAAGGTAAGTGCAGAACTATCCTGTAAAAAGGGAAGTAGTTTGAATTACGTTTCCAGTTAAGTCAGAAATATTAGAGAAGGTCCTAAGCCTGGAGTTTGATGACAATGTAAATAAAATTTCTGGCTTGGGACATGAACTTCTGACGCCCCCACATCTCAAACAAGAGCTCGAGATATGTTAGAAATGATGGGTTTGAGGAAGTTTATCCAAGGTAACCATTGACCTCCACAGAATTCACTAGGATATCTTTCTATCTTAGTACTTTCCCACGCCCAGAAGCAAGAGATGGTTGTTACAGGCCAGCCTGAAAACACTATATGCCCAGCCTTGTCACTTCTCTGGATTGTTAAGTCCCTCAAGGGAGTTGTTAGTTTTTCATCTGTTCCTCTGGGGGCTATCACTTTCTAGTTTCATAGGGCTTGTCTTCACTACCCGCCGGATCGGCGGGTACTGATCGATCTATCGAGGATCAATTTTATTGTGTCTCATCTAGACGTGATAAATCGATCCCCAGAGGTGCTCTCCGTTGACTCTGGTACTCCAGCTCGCCCAGAGAAGTAAAAGGAGTCGACGGGGAAGCCCGCTGCCGTCATGAGGACACCAGATAAGTCGACCTAAGATGCACTGATTTCAGCTATGCTATTCACGTAGCTGAAGTTGCATATCTTAGGTTCTTTCTCTCTCACACACACACACACACACACCTTCACACACACCCTCCCGCTAGTGTAGACCTGACCATATAGATTTATCATATGTGCTGGTTTGTGTGGCAACCTTTTTGCCATTCCATTTGAGTTGGTGTACTGTGTTCTCTTTAAAACAATGGACAGGGAGCACTACAATTCTCTGGTATGAATCCAATCTTCCATTGTTCAATATTGCAGGCAAGACTTCCATTACTGGGCATTGTACCAGTGGTATCTTCCAGCATCCTCTGCTTCTGGAGGCTGTGATGGAAACCTGGAAAAGGCATGTGGCATTCTTATTGGTACAATTCTGGATTTCTCCCAAAGGTACTTTGTCTCACATGAATACACTTGCACAGCAGTGACCGTTTGTAAATATGGAAACTAAGAGGGTAGAACAGCGTCTGACTCTGTACCCACAGCATAGTTAGGAAAGGTTTATATGTTGGGTTTTAATGCACACATAGAACCACCTAATTCTAGCTGAGTCTCATTGTCTCAAGCCAGAGCAATGTCATAGAATGTTGCCTCTCACTTCTTCATAATGGATATGGTGTGGGGGGGTGTGTGAACACAAGTGTTGTTTAAACATTTCATATTGTTATAGAGGTGCATGTTTACTCAGTGTTTGATTTCCTCAGAAACTAAATTCTGACTTCCTAAGTCAACCATCGAATTATGTTGTATGAGTAGCGTATACATTCCTATACATCACAATGTGCTTCCTCTATCATTAAGACTTCTTTAAAAAAACTCTAATTTTATCTTAGAAATGTTAATACTTCATTTTGTAATTAAACATTTAAAGTTGTTCAGATGATTAGCTGAACACTTTGAACCCCCTGCTTTTGGGTAAGAAGTGCCATGTTTCTTAGTACTAAACTATTTAGTACATAGTATTAATTCCTGGGTATCCGAGGACCCTTCTGTGGCAGCCAGCATAACCCCCTCCTGTGACTATTGCTGAGATGGAAATCCCAAAGGTTGCTGCAGAAAACCTTTAAAGTTTGAGTACAAGAGATAGGCCTCTTCCTTCTCTATTCCCCACTGAATACCACTCAATACTGTGCATGTCACCTCGTATACCCTCTTCAGCACATCATAGTGTCATATTCCCAGGTAGGCTGCTCTCCTCCGGACACTCTTCCAGTCCCTCAAGTGCACCCTTTTCAATTGGCAGACTTGCACCTCCACTTCTCTTTGGGATGGGATCCTGCACTCCAACCACTTTCCCACTGTGGCTTTAGGTTACACCTCCCTGGCTGCCAACCTTTGTAGCCAGTGATCAGTAAGTAACAATATGCAGAGACACTAAAGCAGTTTCTCCAAAACCAATTATGATTTGTTTTGCCCAAATAGTACACAGAACTGAGAAAAGTAGATTTAAACATCATAAAGCATATTGTCTTACCTATGCTCAACATTCCCCTCAAGCCCGTAGGTAGACATAACTTAGTCTTGGTGTGTCTCATTCTGTCTGGGCACTAAGGTACTGCTAGCTTGCTGCAAACCATGGCTCTCAGATAAGCGTGTGTGTGAACCTCGCTGTTTATTGACTCTTTCCCTGTGTCAGGGTCAGCTGAGCTGACCATTTCTTCCCTCCCTTCCTTTCTGCCAGAAACACCCTTTTTTAAATCCCCTCAGCATCTTTTGATCTCAGTCCTAGCCTTGGGGAAAAGAAAACCATCCTCATTTGGATGGTGCCAGCCAGGTAGCCACCTTCCCTCCATTGATGGCTCAGCCACTGTTGTTTGAAGTGGGTACCAGAGAGACTGTCTTATGTATGTTATTGTTTAACTCTTAACAACTCCTCTTTACAGCCTCCTTACTATGTACATTCAGTTAGGCGTAAATATAAAATTGAACAAGGAAACCAAGTTACATAATGTTAATGAAAAATAATGCAGACATTTTCCCAGTTTGTTACAGGTAGGGTCACTGAAAATATTTTTTTTAAAAAAAGGGATAGTCATCAGGAGTCTTTCTTAATTCCAGGTCAGAGTTGGACAGCTGTGGTCAATTGGAGAAGTCAGAGTTTTCCGTTCGTAACAGGACAGTCAATCCTGATATTCTCTGCAGATTACAGGTGATTTTTAGATCATGATACAAATCCATACGCCAGATGCATGAATTTGGCATAACAAAATACTTTCTAAAATTTTAGTGTAAGGAAGACAGTCCTCAGTGTTTTAGATATTGTGCTTGGTGCTCTGGATACCCAAATATAGATCAGTCGGAATATTTTCTCCACTGCTTCAGGGCTTGGCTACACTTGCACATTATACCACAATAAAGCTTCACAGAGTGCACTACCTTACTCCCCATCCACACTGGCAAGGCATGTAAAGTGCTCTGACTCCCTGGCTGGAGTGTTCCTGGTACTCCACCTCAGCAAAAGGATTAACCTCTCATGCATATTGGGTGAGATGCCCCAGAGTCAGTGTGAACAGGAGTTAAGTTACTGTGCTCTGACCTCCCGAAAGGTCCTATAATCCCCTTAAGGCAAGTACTCTCTTCTCTTTGTTGTGAAATCACTGCAGGAATGCGGAATTGCCTTTTCAAAGCTCCATTTCAGACAGCGGCTGCTTATCTGATCTGAGACATATTTACTGTTTGCTTTGAGTGAGTGAGTGAGGCAGGGGAGGAGCAAGGGGATCTGAACTGACAAGATATCGTGCTAACACACTCTTAGTACCCCAAAAACCTACTTTCTCCCCCCACACCACATACAGACAACATACTCTACCCAACCCCCTGCATATGAAAAACACGTTGCAGCCACTTGAACGCTGGGATAGCTGCCTATAATGCACCACTCCCAATGCCGCTGCAAGTGCCACAAATGTGGCCATGCCACTGCGCTCGCAGCTGTCAGTGTGGACAGACTGGAACACTTTCCCCAGTGTGCTCTCTGAAGGCTGGTTTAACCCAAAGCGTTCTACAGCTGCAAGTGTAGCCAAGCCCTCAGTGTGTTAATTCACATGCCCTTAAGGCACTAGAACTATCCTCTCTGCCTTGTTACAAGTGGTGAGAAAGAAACACAGCTGAAAATGTGCAAGCAGCCAGTCTTGAATTCTAGATGATGACAGTTTGCATTAGACTTTGATTTACATTTACAAAAGTGGAATTCTGTTATAAGAATTAATTTTTGGCTGTTCGCTCTCTCCTTTCTCCCCCCGCACTTCATTGGGTCCTTGAAGTAGCATTTCCCAAATTAGCCTTGAAGAGAAGCAAGATCTCCATCTTGCAAAGATAAAGTGAGTTCTACTAGGCATTTTAGTACCATGGCAGCTCTTCTATTTGTAATTGGTTCTAATTAGCTGTCAAGTTATATCTTTGCCTGCAGCTGACTGGTATTTAAAGGTACAAATCTATCTTTCCACTGAAGACATCAAAGAAACTAACTTCCAATCTGATACTTCCTGGTCCCACAGATCAATATAAACAAGACAGAACACACACAAGCACTCTTGGAATCTGGCTTTTGGAAATCCATATAGCTACCTAATCAGTTTGGACACTGAATAATCAGTAAAACTGTTTTCCACTGAAACTGAGGAAATGAACTTCAGAGTAGTGCAAAGTTAGTAGAGTATGTTTTGCAAGCACCAATGTGCTTTACGAAGCCAAAACCTAAAGAAACAAAGTAAGTTCAGAAGAATAAATTGGAAACTGCATGCTGGATAGATGTAGCCTTCAGAAGCGTGAACTCTCACTTAAGGGTTATTAAGGGAGTTCTGTCACTTCATTGTGTGTTTTATCCGAGGCTGAGATTTCTGGGCACTTGTGCAGTTGCTGTAAATCTAAAATCACCTCAGTCACTCATACCGTGGGAGGAAAGAGAATTTGAAATGCTAACTGATGTAAAGTTATGACAAATTTCTTTCTCCCATCCAGGAAATGGTACTTGAGCTGGGGTGTAGGAAGACTTCGCCCACTAGCTGCTGGAATGACAAGGGACACTTCCTATTTAGGATTTTCCAAGAAAGGCTAAAAACTATAGGAAGTGGCTCTGCTGTAGGTGAACGGCTACTGAGACAGCAGGAAGTGGTACTGCAAAAAAGGTAAAATACCAACAGCATGCCAGAATGAGGAAAAAATTATCTGATAAAGCTACTTTCGGAAACTCAGCTACATTGCACAACAGCAATGCAATAATTGTACATCCATTTTCCTAAGGGGTGATAATTAATGTGGGAATATATGACATATGTTTACTGATGTATTTAGATAATCTTGTGGAGTGAGATGTTTATTCCCTAACCCGCCCAGTAGTTGAACTCTCACTCATCACACCATACGTAGCTAAAGGCTGATCCTGATAGCACTCCTAGGAATTCAACCCCCTAGACCAGCTGATTACAACCATCACCGCTGGTTTTGGTCACATTAACAGGCTTAACTTCCCACTGGAGATAAGGGAACACCACCATTTCTAAAGTCATTGTTAGTGTGTCATGAAAATGCTCTGAATATTTTATTGAAATACCAAATCCATTTCTAGCCACGTGGAAAAATCCCCAGTGAGTAATCTTTACATTTCCTGCTAGCAGATGTTTAAGAAATTGCATCTTGGAAAGTTCTCTAAATTCTACTGAAAATCAAAATCAGGGTTTATATGACCAGAGTGCTGTTCTGTCCTCTTCCTGACTGCATGTTTTTAAATTTTACTTTAGGATTCTGTTGAGTCTCCCTCCATCAGTTCTCATCATGATGTGTCAAAGAGGAAAGAAAACGACCTTGGATTGTGAAGATTTCTTTCATTTTGTAAACACTGAGCTGGTGTGTACAATTCATTTTTTTTATTCCATCCCTCAATTATAGGTCACTCGTTATGGCTCCTGGAGTCTGTGAACAAACATTTCTTGTTGGCATTAGAAGAGTAGCTATAAGCATTTTGCTGTAAAGAAATCTGCAGCATTCCTTGGTGGCCTGGAAGTGAGAGACTGAGTTTGCATCCCAGGGCTGGTCTTCACTAGGAAAAGATCAAGGCTGCTGCAATTGATGCAGCAGGGATAAATTTTAGCGGGTCTAGTGAAGACCCGCTAAATTGATGGCAGAGTGCTCTCCAGTTGATCCCAGTACTCCAGCTTTCTGAGAAGAGGAAGGGAAGTCAACCAGAGTGTATCTCCCATCAAAGCAGCGCAGTGAAAACACCCAGGATAAGTCAACCTAAGCTATGTCGACTTAGCGTAACTTAGGTCAACTTACCCCCATAGTGAAGACAAACCCAAAGTTTCTGATTTCCTGGACACCTCAGGGCATTGTGCCAGGTTTCTGCCACAGTATATATAACTGGACACATATATAGATATATATGTGGAAATTGAGACCTTAACTGTACTGTGTCCAGTTTTGGGCCCCACACTACAAGAAGGATGTGGAAAAATTGGAGAGTCCAGAGGAGGGCAAGAAAAATGATTAGGGGCCTGGAGCACATGACTTATTAAGAGAGGCTGAGACAACTGGGATTGTTTAGTCTACAAAAGAGAAGACTGAGGGGAGATTTGATAGCTGCTTTCAACTACCTGACAGGGGATTCCAAAGAGGATGGATCTAGACTGTTCTCAGTGGTAGGAGATAACAGAACAAGGAGTAAGGGTCTCAAGTTGCAGTGGAGAAGGTTTAGATTGGATAGTAGGAAAAACTTTTTCATTAGAAGGGTGGTGAAGCACTGGAATGGGTTACCTAGGGAGGTGGTAGAATCTCCTTTCTTAGAGGTTTTTAAGGTCAGGCTTGACAAAGCGCTGGCAGGGATGATTTAGTTGGGTTTGGTCCTGCTTTGAGCAGGGGGTTGGACTAGATACCTCCTGAGGTCCCTTCCAACCCTGATGTTCTATGATTCTATGAATATAAGCTAATTTTCCATTTTTAAAACAGTGAAATATTTTGAAACATCTTAGTATTTGACATAAAACAATAGCTTCATAATGGTTGTGCCATCAGCTGGTGGAGGTCTGTTCCTTTTATATTCTTCTGGTATTAATCAGCTTCATTTACTTGGGTAATAATCCTTTGTAAACTACCTATATCTCTGTCTCTGCATAGTTGGAGCAAGAGAAATCCACTCATCCAAACAGTGTCACTATTCTTAAAACCAGTTCTGTCATCTACAATAAACAGCATTATCTGTGTTACTGTTTGGTGATAGGAAATTGCAAAGCACTGTATAGTGACTGACGTTGCTTCATAGGCGAAGTTTTGAGTGATGGCTCTAATGAGAACAAGTAACTGGGCTTTCAGAAAGGTATATTCTGTACTGTCAGACCTACCCCATTATGAAATATTGCCAAAAGATTGCAAAATGTATAAAAAAAATTAAAAATCTATGAGCCTCTGTTGAGTAAACTCTTGTCTGTCTTATTCTGTTACAGAGGAACATTTGTTACAGAGGATGTGCACTCTCCTATGACATCACAGCTCACTTCTTAAGGGTAACTGGTAGTTTAATCTTTCCCCTTCATTTCTCTCACAATGCAAAGACTTGAAATTGTTTGCAAGGAAACAATTTGCTGACTTTCATGCTACGACCCTGATCTGCCACTGTTCCTAGAACTGGAATGTGCATTTATGCAGTGGTTTTGAGAACCCAAAATAGGAATTTGACCTTTATATAGAGTCCACAAACAAATATTCTGAGGTGTGCCTGTGGAAGGGAGTGATAAATGTAAATATTGTATAGGAATTGATGGAATAGGAGAAAGCTAGGTTCAGGGTAGGTTTGTGAGTGTAATTTTTGCCTTCTGAATAATGCTGACTCCTACAGCTGGCTTTTATTAGTTGACAACATATGGATTTGAAATGTATAGGAAAGATACATTATTATGCAGTTACATTGTACTTCCACTCCTCCAGGGTCTGCTGAATGCCAGTTTGGATTATGAGGAATCAGCACAAGTGGTTAATGATGTTTTGAAAACCTGTCGAACCAAGTGTCCCATTATCATTTCTTCTGCAGCGGTAAATGTTCTTAAATATATTTCCTATTCAAAATACCATACCAACTGTAAATTAGCTTAGAATGTGATGTGGGGGGTTTATGGGAGATGGAAGGGAATATTTTATGTATTGATATTTTGATTAATTTACAATAAGACATTAGTTACATTGTCTTGACACACATACATGTAGGTACGTATCTTAATACAAAATTAACACTATTCAGCAGTGTATTGCATTTTGACCATATAATGTTGTATCATTTCCTTTTTTCCCCCAGAATTATGTAGACACAACCTTAACATGGTGTGTCTGTATGTTGTCACGGTTCAAGGCAACTGCGCCTGTATTTTCCCTCCCAGTGATCAAGCAAAAGCATCTACTTTGAGGCATCTGGCTCCCCAGCTGTTGCCTTTTTCAGTCTCATTCCCTTCTGACCAGGATATTTCCAGGCTGCAAAATTCTCTTCTTTCGTTGTGTTATTCCCAGCAGAGACAGGCTGCCCAAGCACATCGGTTTTCCTTCTCTTCAGAGACTGATAAGAGTGATTTGTCAACTGCTGTAAGTTCTTCTTCAAGTAGATGCAGCCATCTTACTTACATCACACTTACTTAGGTGTGTGCACTTCCAATGCACCAGTGTGGGAGAATTTTGCCTCCCAGTACTCAGAGGGGTGGCACTCATGCCTCATGGCCACAGCCCCTCTCCTAGCTATATGAGGCTGTGCTGACTCGACCCCCTTCAGTTCCTCCTTACCACCTATGGCGGGAGTCAGCTGTACTTTTCACCTCACAATTCCTCCATTTTAGTGACTCATTTGTTTCTAGTTGTATACAGTTAATTAGTATCCTCAATAGAGTGTAGGTTAGATTAGTGTTAGTTAGCTTTAGTTTAAGTATTTCCTTGGTGATGCTGTCACCTGGAAGTCATGCTGTCTGGAGTGGTTTGTGATCATGAGTGCTGACCGCAGGGCAGACACCCTACACTGGTTGTATGTTCTAAAGTTAGATTTCACCAACTGAGTAACATAGTCCTTCAGGAGTTCACACTTAACAATCTTACTATGGATTCATAGACAGTCCCCTTGAGTATTCCAGTCTACCTTGCCACCCAGACAAGCTGGACTTAGTGATAGTTAGTTGCTATGCACCAAAGATTGCAAAAGATTCAGGTTGCTTCCAGTCACTTAGCCCAGGTCAATTTGTACCTCAGATCTCACACCGAAGAAAACACTTGTAGCCAGTCCTATAGTAAACAAACTGAGGATTTATTAACTAGGAAAAAGAAACGTTATTAAAGCAGACAACATTCAGTTATTCTCTGTGTATCCTTCTTGACTATCCTACAAGTATAGGTTTTTCATGTCTATATCCAAGTATCTCAGTGATTTCAGCATTTCTACTGTATTGTTTTCCTCTGAAAGGTATACTATTACTTATAGCCATTTTTTTTGTGAATTTGGGAATGTGTTGCGTTTAAGTAATAAATCAGAACTTCTTGGAGGCTTTTGTAGCATGTCACTATCCTAATATTCCACCGATGATTCCAGCTTTGTTTATATGACTCGGGAAAAGTGAGATGGTGGGGGAATCTTGTTTTGTTTGTGGAAGTGTTGTTACGAGGCTGGCACAGAATTTTGGGACGATGGCCCATGGTGGTGCAGGAGAGAAGGTGGGAGAGGCTTCTGAATTTCTGATACACAGTGCAAGCTTGACTTTTTGCCAGCAGTCCAGAAACCCGTAAACACAAATATTTTTCCCCCTGTGCCTAATTCTTCAGTCAATTTTCTGTTTGCTGCTTTGGTGCTGATACCCATGTCTATAGCAGTTTCTTGTAGTTTGTGAAGGCATTGAGCTTCTAGCACACTTCCTGCTAAGAGAATGTGAGGGTACTGATGGAGAGGCACTGCCACAAAAGACCTTTCTATTGGTAAAGATTTAAGACCTTGCACTGCTTCATTTTTGAGACACCTGCTTATTTATTGCATACAGTTCAGGCAGCCCAGACCTATTCTTAAAACAAATAAAAACAACCAAAAAAACCCCCAAGGCTCTGATAGCTGCTTGGCCAACGTGGCTCTCGGACTTCACCAGAGATCACTAAAAATGCAAAAATACAAACCCTTCTTTTTAACTTTATAAAAGCTCCTAAAACGTTACATACAAATTGGTCAGTTATCTAAAATCCCACACACTTCTAAAATAAAAAAGTCACACACAAAGCCTTCAGAACACAGACATACCGTGAAAATAGCTACAGGCATTAGCCCGAAACATCGTCCCATGTGCCTCGTGAGAATGATGGAGTAAGTAATCAGAAATAAGCAACCCAGATGCAACTGCATTATCCTCTGTGTGGCTGAAAGTAGACTAAGAAAAAAACATCCTTTCTCAGAGTGAGTCCTATTGTAAAAAGCAGGAATGGGCAGCTAGTACCTTGCTGCCTAACAAACACAAGACTGCAAAATTGCAAAGAAGTATCTTCAGGGGTGTTCTAGATGCTAGTCCTCCTGGCCAATCTGCCAAATGTGGCTACCCTTTGCTGATTCCCTGTGCTGCAGTTGCTAACTTTATTGGTTTCCAATGTTCTTCCAGCTGTGGTGGCTGAGGTTGGAGCCAGTTCTTTGCTCCCAGTGGAAAAGGTTGTTTGGGGCTCCCCTTGCACAGGAATTGCAGAGACTGAGGAAATGCCAGCGTTCTGCTACCAGGTAAGTCTAAGGAGCCTGAAATATCATATTGGAGGCAGAAATTAGAATGCACTCCAAGCAATTTATCTTTCTGTAGAAAAATACTGTCTACAGGCCTACTGTCTAAACCAGATTGCTGGGCTTTCTGCTGGCAGTATGACATGCTAACGGGGACAGGAGATTTGCAGGACAGCTTTATATGTCAGTTCATTTACGGATTTTAAATCCAGAAGCAACCATTATAATCTCTCTAGTCTGGCCTTCTGCATAATGCAGGCTAGAGAATTTCACCCTTTCATCTTGGGAGAGTGCCACGCAGTACAGGAAAATCTAGGTCCTTTGTGGAATAGAATAGAAGACAAGAGTTATTGTTAGACAACAGAGACAGGAAAATAGCCTTGTGCAGTGGTGGTGAGTCAAGTTAATTGATATCATAGTGCCCTTTTTACCCCTTGATTTGGTGGATCCTCTCTCTGATCCTTCCAGTTTTCATGAACCCCCATATTGGTGCTGTGCTGCACATCTGTTGACTCTCCCCAAACACCAGTACTCCTTCCTATTCAGGGTTCTGCAGCTTTCTTGACTATAGCAGTAGGTGGGCAGAAGTAGGGACTCGTATGTTTGACACTTCAAGTTTACAGCCCTTGAAGGCAATAACTGAATGCTCCCATTCTGTCCTAAAAGCTAAAATAGTAGATTTTTGAGTTAGAAAGTTTGTGACTGAACCAGCCCCAGACCTGAACTTTGGGCAGATGGGTTTGATATGGCCACAGTCTCTTGGTCAGGTGTTTTGGAGAATTGCCTATTGGGGAAAAGAGGTCTCCCAGGCAGAAAGACCTTGTCTCTTGATCTCTTACTCTATCGTGGCCTTGACTTCTCTCCTCACTCTCACCCCTGGCTATCCCTCTCCTGAATGATTTACATTGTTTTCCTCTCCCAGCTTCCTCTCTTTAGAAGCAGAATTTTCCCCCTCCGATACACCCTGGATTTCTGCGGCCTTCCTACACTTCACTGCTCAACAGCAAGCAGCACGTGGAAGAATGAGAGATGTGCTGAAGAGAGTGGGGCCTGACACAGAGGAGGCAAGACTATACTTCTTTAATTCTTTGCAGTTCTCTATTTGCAAATTGTTCTTAAACCATTAGTAAACATAAACTTGATTTTATTTATTTGAAAAACTAAGAGAAATGACTGTCCAATGCTACTGTCGTGTCCTTTGTAAACCTTGTTGTTAAATCTGGTTTCTGGGAAGGATGTGGCTCTAAATTCCTTCCTCTTCTCCTCCAGCCTCATGGGTAAAGTGGTGTCAGATTTGTATCACTCAGCTTGCTGGAATTTTGTGATAAGTGAAAAGAGGAAAGAAAACTCTTCCCTGCATGCCCCCATACCAAAAGCCAGGGGAAAGTGCTGAGAAGATAGGTGGGACCGCTGGGCTGCAAGTCTCCTGCCTGTTTAAGGCAGCATTGGTGAATTCTGAATTCCAGCTTGGCCTGCTCAGCTAGGAGGTTGATGGCTGAGAAGTGCACACAGGACATGAAGAAGGACTCTCTGCAATGCTGAGAGGGGAGCCAGAGAACCCCTGGAAAGCAAGTAGACCCAGGAATTTTCTCACAGGAGGCTGACATTGTCCCCATCTAACTCGGTGTCCGTTTTGCACAAGGGTTGTTGCTTTCCCTGGGAGGGGAAAAGGAAATAGCTGCACAATCAGAGCCGTTCAGTATTTTTTCAGGGGAAAGGAGGTGCTGTTGCCCCCGACCTTTTCTTTAAAAATTACAGTGTTCTCCCAATGCAGGGAAGTTCTTGGAGAAATCTTTTTATATTGACAATGTGCACTTCAAAATATACAACACAATTATCCGTGTACAGGTAGTAATGTACATGAGTGGGAAATAAGCAGTCCTCCTTTTTCCTGCCTTTTTCCTTTTACTATTTATGTGCACTGTGGTAACTCTTAGAGACCTCAGTCAGGGATGAGAGTCCCCTTACACTGGGTACTGACCTCACATGAAATAAAAAGACAGCTCCTCTCTGAGTTCACAATTTAAACATATGGCAAAGACAAACACCCCTGCTTTCCCCCCTCAGATATCTTAATCCAGGGGCTCTCAAACTGGAGGTTGGGACCCCTCTGGGGGTTACAAGGTTATTACATGGGGGGGTTGCAAGCTGTCAGCCTCCATCCCAATCCCTGTTTTCTCTCCAGCATTTATAATAGTGCTGAATATATAAAAGTGTTTTTAATTTATAAGGGGGGTTGTACTCAGAGACTTGCTATGTGAAAGCACTGTCCTAGTCTGTAATATACATATGTTGTACATAAATCTTTTTGGCTGGTTCAGCTGTCATATTTCTCAGAAGGAAGGAGGCCTGCGTTCCTCTTTGGATACTGGCACAAGTGAAAAACAGGGTTGGTCTTACCCTGATCACAAAACCACCGCACAGTTTTACCTGAATGGCAGAGCTCCAGAACAGGCATAATAGGCCTGTTGTATGGTAGGACTGAGGGTACTGCCAGAGGTGGGAGGATGCATAGCATGTGTTTGCAATGTGAGCTTGGGTAGTACTGCAGCTTCACGGGTGTTGAAGATCACTTATGTCTCTGGATTTGGGGACGATTGTCAGTTCTTTTAGATTAGACTTGCAATGAGCCTCATTCCTGCTGTTAAGAATTATCTGATTAATATGGAGTTTTGCCTTAAGAAGAAATGGACTCTGCTGCCCCTGTTTCACCTGCTGTATCAGCTCTTAGAGTGCTGTGCAGGCTTGGGGCCCTCGTGAGCCACAGCCTTCCTAGAAAGAATCCCACTGCCTGTAACAAACCCAGAAAAGCCTTGGGACATGTTTGGGGGGCTTCCTTCATGAATTGAATGGACACATTTCAAGTCAATACTGAGGATAGAAATAATATGCAGCCTTTTTCACTTGTAGCTCCTAGTGTGTCTGCTGTTCTTTTCACTCATGGATCTCATCTTGACCAGATTAGTACCAAAGGTAAATCCAGTCCCTGTCTCATTAGAATGTATGGGTTTAAAAAGGTTGCTTTGCCACCTAAAAATCCCTTAGGCCAGCACTACCAAGGTTGATGGGATCCTCCTGCTAGAGAAGGGAGTAAGGAGTATCCCAGGCAGAGGATGATGGAAGTCCTTGCTCTCCCCTACTTTGTTCATAAGCCAAACCCAGCAGCCCTCCTTTAACTATGACACCACCTTCCCCATCATGTTAGTATTTAATATTTGTCTTGACTGCTGCTTTCAGACCGTCCCATTCAGTGGACTTTATGCCTCACTCACCTACTGCTTGGACTAATACAAATAATGCTGCTTAGCCTTTGTATAGCATTTTGCATTTATTATTGGTCACTTCCCATAGGGCAGGAAATAGACATGACACTTGACAGGAGATAATGTCCCAAAGAGGAAGCAGAATCCCTGTCCTGACAATCTAACAACACAGACCAAACAGAGAGGTTAGGGACCACAGCAGTTGGATTACTTTGTGCAACAAGGTTTGGGGGATTTCTTTTTAAGGGAAGGTGTTTGGCAAAGGTTGATCTGAGAGGCTGTTCCAAGCAGAGAGGTGATGTGAAAGGAGGCTTGGAGACAAACTGGTCAGGAGTGAAGCATGAACTGTGGGAGAAGGTAGGGTAGAGCTGGAGAACGCTGTCTGAATATTAACTAATGCCCATAACACTCTCTGAAATAAGGGGTGGCATATTCCCCCTTTTAAAGATGCTGAGGGGAAGTGACTTAGTCAAGGCTACGTACTGAGAACAGTTTGGAAATGCTCTGGGCAGAGGCTGATCCTTGCTGTTACTTTTTCTACAGCTTTTGATAAACCTCTGGTTACAGCATATCTGCCTTGGTCCAGGGTGATCTGGAGCCTCCTGCATTAGCATCAATGCATTTGACTGTAGAGATGGAGGAAGGCTCTATCTGTGCCTTGAGATGCTGGCACGAACACTGCACGTGATAAACAATCACTATTACTAGGGCAGTTCTTTGTCTGAAATGTAACCACAATTCAGTAAGGGGTGTACATGTTCTTTTCTGAACTATACAGCAGGGGACAGAGGTTCAAAAATCTTTGGAATGGTGCCTGGAGATCCTCAGATGCTTGGAAGAGCAAGGCATTTCCTGGCTAGCTCTCTTTCACTCAGCAGAAAAAGGTGAGTAGAACTTTCCTCCCCAACTTGTGGGAATACAAAATTTGGTACTGGATGCTTTAAGGGATTACCTTTTGGGTCTGGTGAATATATTTGTCTGAAGGAGCCTCTCTACCCTGTAAGCAGCGCACAAAGAAACTTTGGGGCAGAAAGAAACTTATCTGCCTCTAGGTGTTGACGTGGTAGCACTTTGACTTCTATCAGCAGCTGTGTTGTGGCGGGAGCCCAGTGAAGGGTTGCCAGATCTTCACTGAATATAACAAATTGCTGTTCAGAAGGAGCTGAGTCCAAACTGTTTAAACCTCACAGTAGCTGACAATCAGTATGAATAAGTTCTGTCCCACCTGCTAGAGACAGGCTTGAAAACAACCAAGCACTCCTCCACAGGAGGGACCTGATCCAAACTTCAGATTATGCACTGTTTCCAGCTGTTGTCTGGAAGGATCTATGCTCAGCATGTGCCCTGCTGTAGAAGTACCTGGAGAGACCCAATGATGATCTAAGACATTTTACCCTTCTCCTGTTATTGGATATTGCAGACCGTGGACCGTATCAAATTCTACACAGTGCAGCCTCAGACCAATACATCAGCCTGTTACCTATTGCATTCTACAGGTAACAACAAAAAATGTGAAGGGGATTGTTTATGGGAGAAGGAAGTGGTTGGCTGCTCACATGTCCATTTCTAAGCAATTCTATACATGTTCTGTGACTGAGTCGAGCTTAGACAAGTGTGTGTGTGCGCGCGAGCGCAGGGAGAGAATTCCTAATGGGATAGCATGATAGAAAAGTTTGATTGCCATGAGTTTGGGATGGCTGTAGTACTCAATGGCAAAGATACCCCACCCAAACTGGCTGTAGCTAGTGTCTTATGGATGAAACAAACTGGTAACTTGCAAAGCTAAGACCAAATGAATGTTAGTCTCTAAGGTGCCACAAGTACTCCTTGTTCTTTTCACTGATATGGACTAACATGGCTACCACTCTGAAATGCTACTTCTATTTGATAGTCCATGAAAGTTTTCCCTGCTCTCCAGGACCTTCTTGCAATCTTACTGTTTATCAGCTCAGCAGAACTGTAACTTCTAGATGGTGTGATTCCATCTTCTCCTGCTAGCAATGTCCATTCACACTTCCCAGTGTTCCAAGGGTTGGGAGTAGTGTCCAGAGCTGAATACAGCAAGTCTGATAGTGAAATCCCCTATTCAAGGTGGTGAAAAGGCTTGTTGCACCTTAGCCCTTAATGTGTTTAAAGATGTATGGTGAGATGCTGTTGAGGTGCTACCTCTTGCACTGTACTCAATCTACACCCTGTGTGATTCCCTCTAGCCTTATCCCCTGCTTTCACCAAAACCTACTTCACAGAGAGCAAACCTTCCTTTATGTTGCTGTTGACATGTATATCCAGCTGCTTCGACTCTACATAGAAGGGGAGAATCCTCAAAGATCAGATCAGGGGGCACAAAGCCTACACAGCGTGAAGCATGTGAGTGGTGTTCATTCTCTTCTCTTACCTATCTGAATTTTACTTTGAAAGCCTCCTAGCCACAATACCACTTATTCCCTTGCATCTACAAAGTGTCTTTTACTTTTTGAAATGGCGCACAGACCCTTAATATTTGTACAGTACCCAGCCCAGTGGGGCTCTGATATTGGCTAAGGCCTGGAGGTGCCATAGTCATACCACTAATTCAGTGTGGTATATAAGAATGATCAAGTTAGAGTGCCATCATAGAACAGACATGCCCATTAGCCTTGTTATTAAAGGACCTTAGAGTGCACTTTAATTTTACACATGGTGAAGTTATCTACCTAATCTGTAAATAGGATAAATTAAAGTACCTAAGCCACTTGTAAAAGTCAACACTCTTTTAATAAATATGAAAGTGAGGATTTTAAGTGACTTTGCTTTCTGTCTTGAACCTGATGTTTCTTCGCTAGGTGGATTCTTTAGAGGTGATAACTAAGGCTCGTCAATTTCTGCTACATTCAATTGCACGGTGCCCTAAAACGAGCTTTATACATATACAACAGGTATGCTAAGTCCTCCTCTTCTTCGCTTTTATCAAGTCATTGTAGCTCCTGCTTACCCTCCATTTAGTGTTAGCAGCCCTCAGTCTTTTTCTGCAAGACTAATCATGACCTAGCACTGTCCCCAAACTATACAGCATTTAAATGCCCCTTTCATAGTACTTTTCTGGCAGTACAGATCCACTGTTTGTGTGGAGTCAGCTGTTGCCTGACCCCCAAACCATGCTGTCTCTCTTCTCTAGCTGAGGCATATTTTGGGAAGCTTACTATAAGGAGGCAGTCTGAGCTGGTGCTGATCTTAGCTTGCTTTGAAGAAGCAATAATGAGCCTCTAATACCAGTTGCTTTCTTTTTCCTCCCAGTTACTAGACCCCTGTGAAGAGTTTGACCCAGAAGTGAAAGCGGCCCTCTTCCATTCCTGGAAGCCCACTGTAGCTGAGGATTTCTATGATGAACCAGTCCTCTTCTGAGTGATACTGGTGAAGAACTGTAGCCCAGGCAAGGGCAGCAGAGAAAGACAGCTGCAGAAAGTGTTTATTAAGATTTTTGTGGCATCCAAAGAAATGGATTGATAGGAAAAATTATCAGCTGTTCTCCATCTTTGTACCAGGACTACTTGATTCAACTTACTTTGTAAATAATTTATTACAAGCAAAACCTTGAAGTTCTTGTTAATAATAAAAAGTAGGTTAAATTTTTCACTTTAGACTTGCTTGGGGAATTGTAATTTTTTTAAAAAAAGCCTAGTTTTAAGTCATTCCACTGTCCCGTATAACTGTAGACCCATCTGAATAAGAACTACATACTTGCCTGCAGTTTATGTAACTACTTAACTGATGTACAACTTGGTTTCTGTCACCACACGGGGGAGTGTAGAACACCCAGTTCCTTTACATTCGATGAGGACTGTTTAGTATAACACTGCTGAATTTGATCTAAGCATGGAGAATCACAGCACAGTGAAAGCTTTTTTTTTTTTTTTTTTCTTCTGAGCAAGCTGAAGCTATTTCCACTGAGGTGGGTTTTTTGTTGAGAATCTATTAAAATCCCCACTCTGGCGAATGGTTTATACAAGGCCGGATCAGTACACACCTCCAGCAGCCCTTCAAGTAGGCTCCGGTTGTGCAGTCAGTTCTGGTTTTACAGCATGGCTTTCCACAGTCCCTGAAGGATTCAACATGAGAATCTGCTCAGGCTCCAGTGGCTTGGCTTTGTCCTGAGTCTGGGTCAGAGGGTGCACCATGGACATGTGGACATTAAGGTTATGGGCCTTTTCAAAACGCTTTCCACACTGGTCACAGGCAAACTCCAGCTCGGTCTCAGCTTTGTGTTTGGTCATGTGGTATTTGAGAGACGCTCGCTGCCTGCACTGGAAACCACAGATTTCACATCTGGAAAGCAAAACATAATTAGAGCAAAACTACAGTGGTCCCAGCTACAGGTAAGGCTGTTAAGAAACGAGGGTAACACCTCGCTGAACAAGGCTGCAACTCACGAGACTGTATTAAAGTCTTCTGTTCCTACTCAGCAATAATCCTGGTAAATGGTTTAGGAATATGAAGAATAAGATTGGAGACAGCTAAAACTATTTCAGAACATCACTGGAACATCTCTTGTGCATGGAGCGTGGAAGATACTGAAGCAGCACAGTACAAGAAATGCTAAGTTACTGAAGGCATCTCATTCACAGATTTCCAAGGCCAGAAGGGACCATTATGATATAACATAGGACAGACCTTCCTAATTTCTACAGTATCTTTTTTTAAAATCAAGGGTGGATGTTTTTATAAAGGTGCCAGTAATGAAGAATCTACCACAATCCTTGGTCAACTGTTCCAATGGCTAAATACCCTCACTGTTAAGAGTGTACATCTTGTGTCCAGTCTGAATGTCTAAGACAATGGCTAGAAGTTGCACCTTTCTCTGCTAGATTGAAAAGCCCATTACTAAATATTTGTTCTCGCATGTAGATTATAATCAAGTCATCCCTTAACCTTCCCTTTGTTAAACTAAATAGATTGATTCAGATCAATCACTATAAGGCATGTTTTCTAATGTTACTCAGTCGCAGGACTCTACCATTTATCAACATGCTTTCTGAACTGTGGGTAGCAGAACTGGACACAGGATTCCAGCAGCAACTGCACCAGTGCCAAATAGAGGTAAAATAACACTACTACTTCTATTCATTTCCCTATTTATACATTCCAGGATCACATTTAGCTCTTTTGGTCACAGGCAGGCACCTCACCAATCTTTGAGTCAGTGCTTCCCAAGATGGAGTCCTCTATGCGTGGCCTATATTTGCTCCCAGATATCTGTTTATATCTATATTAAAATGCATATTTTTTTTTAACCAAGCAATCCAGATTGCTCAGAATCAGTGACCTGTGCTCATTATTTACCAATTCCCCAGTTTTTGCATCTAGTGGGAGCTGAGGCAACACAAATTAGAAAGCTTGAGCGGGAACCTGCAAAAGGGAGTGCACTGGGGTGGAGTAAAAGTCTTGGAAGCAGATAACCGTCTAGCTGGTTTGACCAGTAAAGGGAGACTTGCAATTGGTTCAGATCATGATTAGTCACAAACCCAATGTACAGCCAGGAAATGTCTCCCTTTAGTTATATCACCTCCCTGCTGGTATGCTGAGAGGGCAGAGAAATTCTTACATTTCCTAGCATAGGCAGCAGGTCCACCAGGACCCTATTTTCCAGGCACCACAGGACGTCTTCCAGTACATTTTATTTGAACTTTTCTGGACCTGACTTCAAAGAAGCATGTCAAGTTCAACTTTCAGAAACAGGACTGCTACCTAATCCTCCTCATCTAACAAGCGGGATTTTCTGAGGAAAACGCTAAGATCTTACAGTAAGACTCCTGGATGGGGCTTTTCTAAACAACATTCAACTATACACACCAATTCTTTGCTGCTCTGACTAGTGGAAGGAAATCATACAGATTCCACATAATGGTTTTCAGTATTCTTTAATCAAAGTGCTGCAGGGTTTAGGTAGACTGAACAAACAGGTGTCACACACTTTGAGAAGCTAGTAGGGCATCACATTTTCAAAGGGGTCTAATCGGTGACCCTGTCTATTCATTTACTTTTACACCACTACGATGTGCATAAGGCCCAAAGTGCACTTACTGGAGGGGCTTTGCTCCTGAATGACGCATCTGATGGACTGAGAGGTGTTTTCGTTGTTTGAAGGTCTGCCCACATTCATCACAGATATAATTCCGTACCTCTGCAGGGAGAACAGAGATGGAGGAAGAGTCATTGGCACTGTTGACACCTTAACACCTCAAACACTGATGTACAGAAGCCATTTAAGCTAAACCAGGATGTTCCTTCACTAGCACCTGATGTGGGAAGTAGCTCATCTTCCCAAAAGACAGCACAGCCTGGAGGCCTATCAGTACCAATCAAACAGTACAAAGGAGGAGGGGTGTTAAGCATATACCACAGTGATAGGGCAGTTTCATACCCAACACAAGGTCTTGGCACAGTGAAGTCATCATCTTGTTCTTGCATAACACCCTCCCTTCGGTTGTGAGCAGCCACTGTCAGCAGGAAGTACCTGTATGAATGAGTTTCACATGGCGCTGTAGGTACCGATCGATCATGAACACCTTGTTGCAACCAGGGTGGGGACAAGGCCTCTCCCGCACTTCTTCATGATGCTCCTTTATGTGTTTCTAAAAATAAGGAGTGGAGACAGTCTCATATTCTACTAGGGGTCAGAAGCTGGTTCATACTCCTAAGCAATAGCTTACATAGCACAAGCCAGAAGCCTCAATAGAAAAAGCCAGCAGTGCAGGCCTACACATCACGTCCAGTTTCACTATGTGAAACGACTCAAGCTTGCATCCTTCTGTAGGACTTTAATAGAACATTGTTAAACCACCAACAAGAGGCTCCAAGCAGCCCACTAGCCAGCAGCATTTCCAAAACGGCGCCCCAGCAAAGCAATGGCTGAACTTCAGGACAGAAGATGAAGCACAGCATGAATCCGAAAGAGACCAGTTCCTCCTTCCACTTGGAATAGAACAAAGACCGCAGGCACTACGCAGCTGAACTGTTCACTTTGACCCACCCCATCCTCGTCCTTCAAGAAAAGGGGAGGGAATGCCCAGAAACCATTCTTAATTCTCCACTCCTATGAAAGATGACTAGTCCCCTTTAATAGCTCACAGCACTTACACTGGAAACAACACAAGTCACATGTTAATTCTTAACTTACCTTCATGCCATCAGCCCCTCTGTACACAGCTGTGCATCCCTGGTAAGGACACTTGTAGATGGTAGGCAGCTCCTCCCTGAAAAGCAGAGAATTACTCCAGTGAGACTGTGCTAACCTCTGAGGGTCTCAAACCTTGCTCAGTTCAGTTACCTTTCACATTTGATCTTTTTTTTCCAGCCTGGCTTGGGTCCTGGCTTCTTTCTTATTTTGGGCTCTTCAGCCTTCTTCGCTTCTTTATTTTCATTCTTTTTGTTGGACCCCCTAAGGCAGAAACAACAATATAAAGAGATGAATGAGAATGTTTGATATTTCAATTTAATTTAATTCAAGTCTAATTTCACCTGAAATGACCCAGCTAGCTCAGCTGTTTAACCCAAGAGTAGCACAGCAAAGGTCTGGAGAAGCACACGGGAGTGGGGGAGGAGGCATGCAGCCCTGATAGATCGCATTCACCTGCTGTGCAGCTCAGTGAACCATTCTACTGCAGCACATAAATCACATCTCTAGGTGCCAACAGGTTAGGGAGGGAGATGAAGAGTTTGAGTTCTGGGTCATGAAAGAGCAAAAATTTTCCTTCCCTTGGTTGGCCTCCCCCATCCCCAGAACCCCAAAGATGTGGGTCAAGGGTCAGGAGATGCTAATACCTGCGCTACACCTATTCTGTGGATAAAGAGAGACATCAGAACCAAGTTCAGTGTTAAAAACACAAAGTACAGAAAGCCCCTTACCTCTTTTCTGGATAAGGCTCAAATGAGTCATCAGAAGATTGCACGGTTCTCTTATCATTTTCATCGTCACTCAAGAAGTCTCTGAGAAAGAGAAGAAACTTTATTATACATGGCTTGGATGACACTTCTGCACTAACACTCCAATTTGCTGGTTTCTTTAGCAGTCATCAATATTTATTTAATCTCCGGCACAAAAACTCATGGCAACTGAGGTGCAAAACAGTCTTTTCCCCATCATCTCTTAAAGCAGGAGAAAAAACAGACCCCATGGAACATCTGAAACTGCAAAATCTACTACTTTGGCGATTACAGCCCAGTAAAAATAAAATGAGTATTGTAATGAGAAGAAAGTCTGACCATGCAGTTAGATTTACTGGAAGTTGTAAGGGTGGAATTGTCACAACCAACCTCTGCAATATGACAGGCAATTTTGCAGAGCAAGACCGTAATACAATTGTTCCGACACAGTTAAATACACTGCAGATCATTCCACATTCTCCTAACAGCAGCCAATAGGCTTGGGCTTTTTATCCTAGTTATAGAAACAAACAATTCTGGGTCAAGAAGGAGACAACAGAACATTCTGGCATCTTCTATGTAATATTTTTTAGGCTCTCAGCTACATTTTATTTAGGCTTGCAAAAGGCAGGTTAGTACTTTTGACCCAGAACAACCATACTAAATGGTCACCTATTTAGGAGCTTCACTTTAGACACCCTCTTTTGGGAATCTTGGCCTAATCTTCTTCCACTGTTACGTGGGGTTATGATGATCGCAAAAACTGATAGGCTCCAAGTATCATTTATTGCCACTGGGCAAGTTCATATCAAACATGCTCCTTTTGTAAGTAAAGATGAGATTTCGCTAAGTGCAGCCTGCTATCTGACAACCACGATGGATTCTCCTTTAGCTATCCACACCAATGACTAGTCTGGAATCCAGACTCTCAGTTGCCGGAAAGGAGAAGGAACTATGAGACAGAAGAGAAGCTATGTGGGTCTGCAGTGCTGGCACCCCTGGGCAATATCAAACTGGGTCCTTGAAAGACACAGGGCAGCTCTGCTGGGAAACTTCTTCAGAAGCTGCTAAAACATCTAACAGGGATTCCAAATGCCATTTAAAGAAAAATGGGACAATTAGGAAAAAAATCTGGTGTGTCAGCTCAGTGACCTTTATCAAGATCATTTGTGTCAGATGCTGGGTCCCAGGGAGGAATGGGTCTCCCCTAACCAGGTCACACTGGAGAATGAGATCCCTTTTGCTGATCACTTTCATGCTTGCAAAGAACATTTAGGCTATTTTAAACCCACTCTTCTCTCACCCCTCAGAAAGGTCACTGAACTCGTCTTTTACCCGCTCATCCGACGTTGAAGACAGAACCTGCTTCCCACTCAACTGTCCTAGGAAATAAAGGAGAACACTGCACATTACAAACAAAAAGCAGCTAAAAGAAGCCAGCAGACATTGGAGAATTCCCTCATAGCAGCTGGCTACTACATATGCCTTCTTTGAGGATGGGTTAACCATATACGCGACTGCAGTGTTTCACAAGACCGGAGCCTTCACCTCCTATACTCCAGGAACTGTTATGGATTCTTTTTGCCTCAATGCCCATGTAAACACCCTTGATTCTGACTCATACCAGTTTCTGATTTGTGGTTGTACTACATCTGAGACTAAGAAGCTTTCAATTACGTTTCCTCTTGTCAGCACCAGGAAGTCTCGCTCATGCCTTTCTCAGATGCATGATCCAGGAGAAAAAGGTGGAGTCACCCAAGCCCACCTATTTAAAGTCAGGAGATAATCCCCTGTGGTGTGAAGGTGCCAAATCAGATCTACAGGGTGAATGGAAGCAGCTCTATTAGCACTAAGTACTTACTGGTCCACTGCTGGAAAGTTTCTCCTGAATGTCTGAGGGCAGTGACCAGGCTCTCCCTGGTTCACCACACACTTGCTATGGTGCTTGAGAGGGAGAAGGCAAGACCATCCACCTGGCAGCTCAGGGACCCACCAATGTTCCCTTTAATTTTTGACAGGCCATGTGCACAAAAAAAAAATTTCTGTGCAAATTTTTGACAGGCCATGTGTGCAAACTTGTGTGCACAGGATTTAGGATCTGTGTGCACGTACACAGCTTAGGAAATAAAAGGTGGGTCCCACTGTTCCCTCTAACAGTAAGGGAAACTATGGTGGTGTAGCACAGGAGCAATGAGCTAACAACTGCACTGAACTGTCCAACTACCTGCACAAATGGTTTTCTCTGAAACATCATTACGTGGAGCAGCCTGAAAACCACGTGGAGAGCTCCCAGACTGCAGAGAAGCAATCCTCCCCACCAAGGCCTATTTTGTTCACTCAGCATTTTTCATCTTGAATCGCCTTCGGGGCAGAAGCAAGTCTCATCCCCGTCAACAGATGGGGAAAATTGGGCACAAGGAGTCAAAGTGACTTGCTCAAGGCCACAGAGCAAGTCCATGGCAAAGCCATGATTTGAATCCACGTGCTTCTGCCCCCCAGCCCTGTGCTCAGAGCCCAGCAACATGGACTGAGTTTTAGTTGCTTTCAATTGCTGTCTATGCCATCCTGGATGACCACCCATCCCAGAGGCAGTAGCAGAGTCAGAAAGTTCTGCCTCGTAGTCAGGGAAAAAGGGCCTTCACCCTTCCCCATACAGTTGCTGGTCACTTTTCAGGCAAACCTCTTACCTGGGGCACTGCTCAGTGGAGAGGCTGACTGGGGCAGACTTTTCTCCTGTAGCGAGACTGGACTGTCCTGTTGTGAATGAGATGAATTCCTGCTCTGTGGCAACTGATTCTCCGTGCCCAGTGGCTCCGATGTGGTCCCTTTGTTTACAGGCTGCTCACAAATGACTGTCCTTGCGGGGGCAAATTGGGGCCTGGGAGCAGAGGCAGCCCCAGCATTGTCTGCACTTGCCCCGTTGTCAGTCAAACACTGTGCTGTGCTCTTGTTCCATTCCCATGAGACAGACAAGGCATTATCGACAAGCACCGTGCTGCAATCAGAATCTGTATCCATAACATAGTCGTGCCCGTTTCCACAGCCCCACACGGCTCGAATTATCCCACAGTACTCAGAAGATAACACACTCTGCAGGCTTGGCACAGACTGGCAGTTCCCCGCATGGTTGTGGGTCCATGTAACCAAATTATGCAGGCACTGGGGGCTGGATGTGATCAGATCTACTGTTCAAATGGGAAAGAAGAGCATGCAAGCAGTTACTCGCTTTGGCAGTACCCGGCTGTCGAATGGTGCTTATCCCTACTTGCACAGCACAGTGATGGGTTGTTTTGGTATCTCTTTGGCTCTTTATGCTGTGCCCAACAGCTAAGCTGAACCATTTAAAAACACCTGGAAAGTGTGGTTGTAAGACCTCCAGAGTTGATGGGGGAGCTCAGGCAGGCAGAGGACCCAAAAGTACTTTTAAAAAGAATGCATCTACTGACATTTTTTAATGGCCTGGTTTTAAAAAATAACCTGATCAATCAGGAATATTACAAAGCTGGTTTCTGCTTCTCCGCTGGGTTTGTGGGACTTTTGGCAGGCCTAAGAACGTGACCAGATATACTCAAACCCAGCCCTCTTCCCCTTTCTGTGCGCCCTGCTGCCTCTTCAGCTGATGCCACTACTGGAAAACTCCATTGTGTGGAACCTGCTAGGAGAGTAAACAGGCGAGATACCAGAGCAGTGCACAAGTCTGATGTCCTTTTCTCGTGCACGACACAAAAGTTGAAAGGCCCATGAAGCAGTGACACTGACTAGACACACTGAACTGTCAAATCCACGAAAGGAACGAACTGAAGGGAACTTCTTTAAATGACCAGATTTGAAGTTTGTCGCGTCTCCTCTGAGTGTCCAGTCAAAAACCCTGTTCTGTGATAGTATCACAGAACAAACAAAAAATAGTTGCAAGTAATTCTGTACTGCACTTACCCAAACAGGGGGCTTCTGTAGCTGGCGGTGGCTGCACATCACTGCTCCTACACACAAAACAGAGCAGCACATGAAGAATCTCTTCCAGGGAGACAGAAAACCAGGAACACAGTAGCAGCTAGAGACAGGGTAGTAGCGAAACTAATATATTTAAACGTGGCAGGAGCAAGGAAAGGATCACATGCTCTCTACAGAGAAAACAGATTCAGCCATTAGCTGTTTACAGCTGCTAAAAATACATCCTGTCCTGGGAGTTCAGTGCCCAGAAATTCCACAAGTAAAACAACATATACAAATATACACAAGTCTATGACTAGAAAAATGAACAGGAATAAAAAAGCTCAACACTTACTTTCCTTTTGACTTTATATGGCCTGTGGGAGATGCATTCACCCTCTGAATAAATGTCTTGAGGACACTACGACATTTGTAAAACTGGGCATGGCATTTCTTGCAAACATATTGCGGGAGAGCAGGATCTTGTCGGACTGCTACTCCGACCAGTCGCTGGAAATCTGTGAAGAATACTTGATCCACCCGTCGCTGCTTCTCTGAGTTCTCGCCTGTTACAGGAACCTTCCCAAAAGCATTTCGCAAGCTCCGGGAGGAAAACTTCCCATGGCAGAGTCGGCAATATCCTGTGCTCAGGGCTCTTCTGATTCCTAAGGAAGAAGGATTAAATAATAATAACATTCTTAAAATGTACAGGGACTGTCATGTATGTTTGTACAGCACCTAACACAAGAGGCCAGACATGGTTGTGGCCCTTACGTGTTCGCACATTGTACAAATGTTGCACAACGACTTCACGCTAAGCCAGTGCACTGCCTTTAAGTCTTGGGTGCCGGGCAACCAGGACACTCCTTCACTCCAGCCCGAGATCAAGGGAATCATATGGGAGGCATGCCTGAGGAGTTAAAGAAACAGCTGCATTTGAGAAGCCAGCAACCATTGCTGTGTAAACCTGTGCTCAGGAAAAACAAGGGCATCAGTGAAATGGGATTAAGAACCATGATGGGACACGAACCTCCCTGTCTAGAGTTCATCAATCCACCAGGAATTACTTCAAAGTAACACACCCTGCCCGCCCAAGGACCAAGCAACCTGCCAGCCGAGTACCATGCCCCAGTGTGGCTCTCCGACTCACCCATTGCAGCCCGCTGCACTCCTATTGAACTACCCTGAAAAGAGGATTTCAGTTCTGCCCTTGTACAAAGTTCAAGCTGGTCTCCATATTGGAAGAGAAGGTTCAAGGTCTGGAGAAACAAGTATCAACCCTGCGTTGCATAAGAGAAAATGAAGATTTCCTGGACAGATGTCAGGATATGCTTCTACGGGCACAACATTCTGAAAAATCAGAGCAGGCTGTGCAGCGGGGACAGAAGGATGGTGAACAAATTTTGGCAGCATGGGACGTCTAGAAGAAGAGAGAGAAGCATATATGTACCAGCAATGCAAATACAGGTGAGCAACCGTTTTCATGTTCTCTCCACAAGACCTAATGAGGAGAGTGGACTAGATAATACATCTGAGAGAAGGGAGCAGAAAGGGACTCTATCAATTGGAAGGCATGAGATGCACTGTCCTAGGGGTGGCGGTTCCATGACCACCACTCCCAAGAGAAGGAGGCGGGTGATGGCGATCAGGGACTCCCTTCACAGTAGTGCCCATCTTTTAAAAAGGGAAGGAGAAAGATCTAGGGAACTACAGGCCAGTCAGCCTCACCTTAGTCCCTGGAAAAATCATGGAGCAGGTCCTCAAGGAATCAATTCTAAAGCACTTAGAGGAGAGGAAAGTGATCAGGAACAGTCAGCATGGATTCACCAAGGGCAAGTCATGCCTGACTAACTTAATTGGCTTCTACAATGAGATAACTGGCTCTGTGGAAGAGGAGAAAGCAGTGAACGGGTTATTCCTTGACTTTAGCAAAGTTTTTGATATAGTCTTCCACAGTATTCTTGCCAGCAAGTTAAAGTAGTATGGGCTGGATTAATGGACTATAAGATGAACAGAAAGCTGGCTAGATCATCGGACTCAATGAGCAATGATCAATGGCTCCATGTCCAGTTGGCAGCCGGTATCAAGCGGAGTGCCGCAGGGGTCGGTCCTGGGACCGGTCTTCTTCAATATCTTCATTAATGATCTGAAGGATGGTGTGAACTGTACCCTCAGCAAGTTTGCAGATGACACTAAACTGGGAGGAGTGGTACATATGCTGGAAGGAGGGATAGAATACAGAGGAACCTAGCCAAAGTAGAGGATTGGGCCAAAAGAAATCTGATCAGGTTCCACAAGGACAAGTGCAGAATCCTGCACTTAGGACGGAAGAATCCCATGCACTGCTACAGACTAGACATCGAAGGGCTAGGCAGCAGTTCTGCAGAGAAGGACCTAGGGTTTACAGTGGATGAGAAGCTGGATATGAGTCAACAGTGTGCCCTTGTTGCCAAGAAGGTTAACGGCATTTTGGGCTGTAAAAGTAGGGGCATTGCCAGCCGATCGAGAGACGTAATCATTCCCCTCTATTTGGCATTAGTGAGGCGTCATCTGGAGTACTGTGTCCAGTTCTGGAGCCCACATTACACAGAGGATGTGGAAAAATTGGAAAGAGTCCAGCAGCGGGCAACAAAAATGATTAGGGGGCTGGAGTATGTGATTTATGAGGAGAGGCTGAGGGAACTGGGATTGTTTAGTCTGCAGAAGAGAAGAATGAGGGGAGATTTGATAGCTGTTTTCAACTACCGGAAAGGGGGTTCCAAAGAGGATGGATCTAGACTGTTCTCAGTGGTACCAGATGACAGAACAAGGAGTAACGGTCTCAAGCTGCAGTGGGGGAGGTTTAGGTTGGATATTAGGAAAAACTTTTTCACTAGGAGAGTGGTGAAGCACTGGAATGGGTTACCTTGGGAGATGGTAGAATCTCCTTCCTTAGAGTTTTTTAAGGGCAAGCTAAACAAAGTCCCAGCTGGGATGATTTAGTTGGGGTTGGTCCTGCTTTGAGCAGGGGGTTTGACTAGATAGTGAGGTCCCTTCCAACCCTGATATTCTACGAAAGTGACAGTTAGTAACTGGCAGCAGCAGCGACAAGTCTCTCCCAAAAACTAACTTGCAGGGGCTGGATGACTACAATCCCCCTGTATCCACTTACACCCCAGCTGAATCCAGACCACAGACTGACTCAACTTACCCAACACCTGACCCAGCGAGGAAACACAGAAAAGACTTCTGTCCACTGACCTTAAGGTACATGCCTCTGAGAAGCCAGCACAACATTTCAAACCTTACAATTTCACAAGGTGCAGCACCCAGTGTGCAACAGGCACAGAAACCAAGCACTGGAGAATCACACAGGCCCTAGCTGCCCTGTGTTAAAATTAAGAGGTGTGCTTAGCTCACTTGCCATATCAGTGTCCAGAACAGTATCACCTGCATTTGACATAAACACACTTTTCCACAATGCAACAGGCATGTCAGCCAGGCAGAACCACAGACTGCATCATCTGGACCTTCCTCAACTGGCCTCCCTACCCCATTCCTGCACTACGGCTTCTCCTCCTGCCCCTGAAGCCCCCACCATGCTCAGCTGAGTGCACAGTCGTTTCATGGGTTCTGCACCCTGGAGGGGCATATGTACCAATGAACACTAGATGGGTGGTAGGTGGGAGCTGCAACCCCTTCTGACAGCAGGCAATCCAAGTGGTAACTGAGGTCATTCCCCATTCCCCTCACTGAAGAGATGACTGCTTAGAACTGAACAACGTTCAGCAGCGGAGAAAAGCCCTCCTGGTCTTTACAGGCAGGAGACAGCTCAGACACTGCTTCTGGCCTATGGGCTTTGGTAGGGTTTTATCACTATTTGTATTACAAATGTTTCAACTTGACTTCATGTGCAACTGTCTTTGCTTTGAAAAAAATGTTTTCCCTTCAAACAATGTAGCTATTTCAGGTACAACCCTCAACTCACACCAGTTCATACAGAATCCGTGCGTTCTCAAAGGCCAATTGTGCCTGGCATCTAGTACTCTGGTACTTCAGAACAACCCTCCCTCTCTTCCACACACTTAGCATAGTGCACTGTCCAGGAGAGACTGTACTTCCTGACTGTAGCAATGACCAGCTATGCCTGGAACCATGGCAATAACAACGCTTGTAAATTGTATCCTAACTCATGTAGCTGTCAGTAGAAACCTTTCCCATCCATCATATAATGGGTGGGGGCATCTTTAACTGCAGAAAGGGCACAGCTGGTCTAAACCTAACATGCTCGTTTTATTCTGTCACAAAAATACATGGCCTTACCTTACTGGACGCTCTACATTTCATTGGACCAGATTTTTCAGCCGATTTCTAATCTCACACTCCTGAACCTTCATTGATGTTTTCCCCATTTTTCTCTCCTTTCACTAAGGTGTGTCACCCTGCCAGCGGATAAACCCCTCCAAACATCATCCCCAACAGGCACACGCTGGGTGCCCCCAGTAGTCACCCAGACAATGGGAGACCTTCCATTCAACAGAGCAGGCTCTGAGGACACCACCCATAGGAGCTGAAGTCCACGCAGGAGAACTGACAGACGGTGGGTTCCCTGCCACTTTCTGTACTTGTTGTTCGGGGCTGGATTATAGTTACAGCTCCTCCGCCCCTCCCCCCAGCTAGCAGAAACCGCATTTCCTGGGCTAAAAAGCGCTGGCCCAGGAGCCCTGAACCCTCGCAGCCTCGAAGGCCCCGTAAGCAGGTTTGCTGGGGCTCCCACGGGCTGTCAAGATCAAGCCCCCGCCCCCCAGTTCTGTGCCTTCCCCAGGCCTCGCCGACCCAGCACTGGCACCCGGGACCCAAGACCAGCCCGAAGGCCGCCCTGCGCCCCTGGTGCGGGCTGTCCCGAGGAGTTCGGGGACGGAGGGTTCGGTCGGCCCCGGGCTAAGTGCGTCCGCCGGGCCGGGCCGGGCCGGGCTCTCCTCGCCCGAGAGCCTCCCCGGAGCTCGCCCCTGGCTCCGCACGTGCCGGGGGGAGGGGGCGGCTCGCCTGGCTCAGAGGCCACGGTGACGGGCGGAGCCCGGGGCCCGGCCCCGGCCCCGGTCCGGTCCCTGCCCCGCCGACACCCACCTGCCTCCTCGGCGCCCTCCTCCGGCTCGGGCTGCGCCGGGACCCCGCGCGCCCCCGGCCCCGCCCCGGCCGCCTCCTCCCGGGCAGCGCGGCCCCGCCGCCCGCTCCCCGCCCGGGGCTCCGGCCTGCGCCCGCCGGCGGGGGACAGGAACCGGCCGCGCCGATCCCGCTTCATCGCCGCCGCCGCCCAGGGCCCGCTGCGGGGGCCTCCCGCC
>ML677343.1:33174877-33219126 GCA_007922305.1 Dermatemys mawii | reverse complement strand
ACGCGTGTCACGGCCCCGCGCCCCCACCTGTCCTCGTGCCGCCAGCCCGGAGGGCGGGGTGGCGGCGGCTTATTTCTGCAGCCCCGAGGGGCGGAGATTCCTGTCCGGTGACACCGTGGAGGCGCGGAGTGGATGGACTCCACGTGGCGTCTGCGGAATTTGAGTTTGCCCCGCTAGCGCCCCCTCCCCCCAGTCCGCAGGCTGATGTCACCCGTGGGTCGGGGGGTTGAACTGGCTTATGCTATAGCCGGGGAGCTGGGCTCTGTCTGGCCTTTAACTCGGAGACCCGATCGGTTCCTTCCGCTCACCGACGCTATCGGCTGAGTTTTCCCTCCCGCAGCCAGCTGTAGTGTCCCGCGTGGGGGGACGTTCCCCTGAGCTCCCCTTCTCCCCTGTACAGACCCTTCCTTCTGGGTCATCAGCTGCAGCCCCCGGCCCCCCTTCTGCCGGGCACTTCTAGAGAGCCTGGAAAGGTGGCCGGAGCCTTTACCCACCTGCCTCTAGCCCCCTCCAGACCCCAGGCTGGGCCCCGAGGGGTCTGTCCACCCCCGAGGCAGGGACCCGCTCATCCTGTGGGTCTGAGGTGCCCGACACGCTCTTGCAAAGAGCCAAAGGAAGGGGGGGTGTGGATTTAATTCTATTTCTTTGAACTAACACACAGCTGTACGGTCTGGTGTGTAGGTACCGCGCTGCGCAGGAGACCCGGGTTCTTGTCCAGGCTCTGCTGCAGACCTTGGGCGAGTCCTTCCACTGATCCGTGCCTCAGTTTCCCCTCTTGCAGAACGGGGCTCAGGATAGGTCACTATCCTATGGGGCGGAGGGGGGCTGCACGGATAAACCACTGGTGTCCGTGAGCTGCTCGGACACGGCCGCACGGTGCAGCCTAGGCTCAGGGGAAAGGGAAGCACCAGCCCCGCCGGCCGGGCGACCTAGACGGCTCCCCAGTGGAGCCAGAACAACCAGGGAAAGCGGGAGGGCGAGGCCACCGAGGGGCCAGCCCTGGCATAGCTCGGCTCGGCTCGGCTCCTGCGCGGCCGCTCCGCGCCAGGGGCCCGCCCAGGTGCACGGCGCTGCACGGACTAGCCTGGCCGCCACGAGCCCCGCCTCCTGGGGGCGTCACTGAGCATGCGCAGTAGCAGCATGGTCGCTGCTTGCCGCTGCGGCTCAGCCCCCTCCCCCGGCCCGGCGGGCTCCGAGCGCGGAGGGGCCCCGGCCCGCCATGGCCGCCGGCGGGGACGGGGCGGTGAAGCCGCTGCAAAGCGCCATGAAGCTGGCGGCCGGGGCGATCGAGCTGGACACCGGGAACCGGCCGCGGGTGAGGCGCCCCCCGTGTCCCGCGCGTGGGCTCCGGTGTGCCCCGCGTGGGAGGGGGCGTTGCTGGGCCCCCCATGTCCAGGCTGGAGGCGTGGCTGTGTCGGGCCGGGGCCCGCTGCTGGGGGCTCGGGGACAGCCGCCCCTGGAGCCCGGGGCTCTTCCCACCCGTGATTGCCCGGGGCTGGGCTGGGATTTCCGGACGCTTGGGCCTGGTTGTGTTGGCAGCGCGCTGAGCTGCTGCCCAGCCGGGAGGGGCAGGGCCAGGGCCAGGGCCCCCCAGGCTCCTACAACCGCCCCTAGCTGGTGACCCCTCTCTAGGCAGAGGGGCAGAATTGCCAAGGCCTCTGCGCCCAAGTCTGGGGCCTGCCACCCCTCTCCCCACGCCCAGCACTCAGCTCAGCCCTGCCCGGGACCGTGGCACTGGCTGGCCAGTCTGTGTGTTGGTCTCTGCAGGGTCTGCATGGCAGGGTCTCTCTGGTGCCTGCTGCAGGACGTGCCCTGCTCCCTAGTGCCAGGGGACACGCGAGGGTCTCTAGGAACCTGGGGGGAGCGATCTTGAGATTCCCCAGGGCTGGTGCGAGACCAGGGTATGGAGACTCCCTGCACCCCCACTCTGTCTCCCAAAAGAGGCCCTCCCGTGCCCTCTCTAGGTTCTTTGATGTGCTTCAGCTGGAGCTGGGCTGCAGAGTGGGTCAGGGCTGCAGGTTCTGTGGCTCTGATTTCTGGGTGAATGGGTGTGCGGATGGTGCTTGATAAAAGTTAACTTGAAAGAACCAGCTGCTCCTGAGCTCCCCCTTCTCTCTCCCTCCTGGCTGATAGGAGGCATACCTGGAGTACCTGAAGAGCATCAGCTACATTGCCCAGGTCCTGCTGGAGGAAACAGCAGCAGCGAAAGGTACAAAACAGCTTCATGTCTGGCTGAAATGCTGTTTTCTCCCATCCTCCGAAGGGTGGGTCACTGCCTAGTTAGCTCCCTGGAGGCACTCGCCTGCGATTTGGGGGGAACCTTCAGAGATTAAAAGCTATAATGCCATGAGACCCCCAGCCTGGGATTCTGCCTCAGCAGGGGTGGGGCTCTGTGGCTTACCCCGCAATTCAAATCTTTGGTCCTTCGTTAGGAGTTATGTTGATTGTTTAATTCAGGGGTAGGCAACCTATGGCCCGGATGCCAGTGGAGACACGGAAGCTGATTTTCAGTGGCATTCTCACTGACCGGGTCCTGGCCACCAGTCTGGGGGGGCTCTGCGTTTTAATTTAATTTTAAACGAAGCTTCTGAACCATTTTAAAAACCTTATTTACTTACTTACAACAATAGTTTAGTTCTGTATTATAGACTTATAGAAAGAGACCTTCTAAAAACGTTAAAATGTATTACTGGCACACGAAACCTTAAATTAGCGTGAGTCAATGAAGACTCGGCACCCCACTCCTGAAAGGTTGCTGACCTCTGGTTTAATTATCGTAAAAGTGAGCTGTGTGAGGAGTGATGAAATACAGCCACGCCGGGACATCGCTCGCCACGCTGCAGTCCCAGCTGCCCTCATTCCTCCAGCCACCGGGAAGGAGGCAGGGATTGTGTGGGGGTGGACAGCGGATGATGTACAGTCACATGCCTGGCATGTTGCTTTCTGTCCACATGCACGCAGCAGCACCCATGGGTGGGAGGGAACTGCTGACCCTGAAGAGTCCCACTAGCAGGCAGTGTCTAACAAAAATTTCCAGCACTAACCCCCAGACTTGCCACTTCCATAGTAAGGAGCAGACACTAGACTTTTCCCTCGCTCTCCGGAGGCTTCACAGCCCTGAAACATTTGTTTTCCTTCGTGGCCTGACGCCTGCCCCCTAAGCCCGCTGCGCAGTCCTGGGCTTTCAGGCAGGCCCTGTGTGGTGCAGCTGGTTTACGTGCCCTCTGAGTGCATGCATGTGCTAAAGACTAAAGGAATGAGGAACTGCTTCACCTTGCTGGCTTGCCTCTGGAAACACAGATCATTTCGTTGGTGTTGGTCTTGGGATGATTTAGCTGGGGTTGGCCCTGCTTTGAGCAGAGGGTTAGACTAGATACCTCCAGAGATCCCTTCCAACCCTGGTATTCTGTGGTTTTATAACCATATTCATCCTTCACGTGGCCGCAGTCTGAGTGAGTGGATCAGCAAATCCAGCAGAGCCCCAGAGTTACAAACCCCTCGGGGACGGAGGCGGGCCGTGACTCTGAAATGTTTGTAACGCTGGTTCTTCCAAAAATTGACAACTGAACCTTGACTTAAGACAGCTCTGAAACGTTGCTAGGCAGAAGAAACCTGCTGCTTTTAAACGAAACAAGCACAGGAACAGTTTCCTTACCCTGTCCAAGTCTATTTTTTAAACTTTATTTGTAGTAGTTTCTGTTGACTGTTCTGCACAGTGTTTGCTTTTATTTGCCTCTGCCATCTGGCTGCGTACTTCCAGGTCCGAGGGAGGGGTGCGGTCGACCAGTCATTTCATCACTCTCCGGTTCACTGTAAAAAGGGTGCGGCCTCCCTGGATGCCTCTTGCAGTTTGTTGGACCCAGAATCCTCTGGGGCTGTTAGGTGGCATTGGTGAGGGCTGCTGGAGGCTGCACCGCGGCCTATGGAGGGGCCCAGCTTGGAAAGTCTCTTGTCTGAAAAGGCCCTGGATTAGGGCAGGCGGCAGCGCTCGGGGAACACTTCCCCGTGTGGCAGGCCCTGTGTCCCAGCTGGCCAAGGAGGAGGCTGGGGCAGAGGACAAGCTGAGCCGGCCTGTTGCTTCTAACACAAAGCAGCCCACGGGGAAAGCAGAGCTGATGCTGGTTGGAGGCCTGGGTGGGTCAAACTTCCTCCAGCACCTTCCTGTCCGGGAAAGGAAACCCACTGACCCCGCCCCTCGTCTGTGCCAGGTGGGAGCGACGCTGTGACGCCCGACACCCCGAAGATGCTGAAGCTGGCTGAGCAGTGCTTGGAGCGAGCCAAGTCCAGCGCCGCCGTGCTCGGTGAGTCGGCCCCGGCCGCAGGGCGGAGACGGGACCCGGCCTGCTGGGCTGAGCTCCGGGGAAGAAGGCGCAAAGCTCCTGTGTCTCACCTGGGAGCTGGGGCTGGTCTCTCTCCGGCAGACACACGCCTGGTTGCAGAGCCACCGTGCGGGCTATTGACTGAGCATGGATGGAGAGTGAGGGGCTCTGCCGAGGTCAGGGGAGTGGCAGCAGGAGGAGGCTGACCTGTAGCTGTAGGGAAGGGAGGGAGAGGGTGGTTTGCATTGATTCTCCCCTTCCCCCTGGGAGCCTTCGGAGGCAGAGTCCCCGGGGAGGGGAGACTGATACTGGCTTTCCTAGCAGGAATGGAGCATTGCCTGCTTCCCTCGCCTCTGGAGGCGGCAGGGCAGCAAACCCGCACCAGTGTCTTGCCCATTGTGGAGGCCTCTGGGGCTGGCTTGCCTGGCCCTGCTGCTCCAAGGTGCTCTGCAGCCCCAGGTTTCTGTTTGTAGTGGCATCTAAACAAAACCCTCGCTTTGACCCACGTCTTCCCCCAGCCCCAGGGAAGGTGAAGCCAGCGGCCACCGAGAGGAGCCCCAGCCCCGCTCCCATCTCGAGGCACCGCAGAGTCTTCTCGGATGAGGGGGGGAAGCTGTCTCCCTTCCTCCCCCCGGAGATCTTCCAGAAGCTGCAGATCACCAAAGCTCAGGACACTAAAAAGTAAGTGAGTTGGAGTCTCCCCAGCCCTCCAGGGCTGCAGGCTGGGTGTGCTGTGAGTGGGGTGAAGAGCCACCCCCTCCCCCCAAAATATGTCACTTGGCCCAAGTGGGGAGGTTCCCTCCTCTCCACTGGCTGTGCTCCTGCTTCAGGCCGACAGATGGTAGCTCCTCAGCCATTTCTGGGGTCGAGGGGTCGGATGCTGCCTGCTGAGACCTCCGGAAGCTCCAGGCTACGCCCGAGGCGTCCCTACAGAGCTCTGGGCTCCCCCGGTTTTGTGTCTTGCCCCCAAGGAAGAGCTGGGTGCTGGGCTTCTAGCAGCCCCCTCGGCCCAGGCTCCCAGACGTTCAGGCCTGAGGCAGCGTGGCAGGGGGAGTTCTCTGGTATGTGGCACATGCCATTCTGCCCACCCTGGGTCACTGGATTCCAGCTGCCTACGACTGAGGGGCAGGACCTAGGGTGCGGGAGATGGGGGGTCACTCCGTGAGCCCCTCCTGCCAGGGGAGTAGTTTCCTGCTGGGCGGAAGGGAGCGTGGAGGTTCCCGGTGCGGCTGTGCCAAGCGAGGAAGGGGAGAATTGTGCGGCCTTCGAGCCGATCCAGGTTGGGTCATAACATGGGTGGAGAGAGACCCGGGATTATCTCATGCAGCAGCTGATCTGGGCAGTGCGGGCCCAGCCCTCGCCAGGGCGTCCTTCCTCGTCCAGAGTCACTTGGCAGCTCTTGTGTCCTGCAGGGAGCTCACCCCGCTGGAGGAGGCGTCGCTGCAGAACCAGAAGCTGAGAGCTGCCTACGAGGCCCGGGTGGCACGGCTGAGCCCCAGACAGGCTGTGCAGAAGACTTCCCTGGCAAGTGAAGACCCGGTGGAGGGGGCGGGCGGGGGAAGAAGCACGGGAAGTCTCCCAACTGAAGCATGGGACAGGCAATCCCTTCACGGCATGTCCTTAGTGCTTTTCCCAGGGGCTTCCCCCAAGTGGATTGGGTACAAATGCCAGCCGGAGGCTCTGTGAGAGCAGAGCGCTGGGGCCCCGGTCTCTGGTGCACTGGTTCGTGCTGCCTGGGAGCCAGGCTGCTCCAGTAGGGCAGCAGGAGAGCCACACTTAACAACATGAGCTGCTGGGTCACTCGTCGCTGTAGGAGGGTGGGCGTGAGCTGTTGGACAGCACAGCTGGGATGGCTGCTCCTCAGAAGACCTGGTTCCCCAGTGCAGGGATGGCCTGGGGGGTACCCCTGGCACCGGCAGTGCCCTGCTGTCAGAGTGCTGAAAAGGGGGGGCTGGAAGGGGATCATGGACCAGCGGAGCCCAGACATAATGGGGGGTAAAACCAGAGGACATTCCCCCATCCCACCTGCTTTGGAATAGCCTGCAGTTGCTGCTGCCTCAGAGCATTCTGGGTAGTGTATGTAAATGAGCTTGGTTTCCAAGTCATTGCCACATCCCCTTGGAGCTGAAGAGGGGCCTGCCCAGCCAGGTGCCCTCATTTGCATGTCCTTACCCAGAGTGCCCTGCAACTCCCAGCCATCCCCGAGCTGCGTCGGGCTCTGGGAGCATGTGGAAAAGTTTGGGCATTTCTGGGATGCAGCCGGTTCCTTTCCGAGTGCGCTTCATGTGCGGGATGTCCCAGCCCACACACTGCAGTGTGCAGGGCTGACGTTCTGATGAGGTCGCTGTGGGCTTGTAGGAGTGCCAACGAGACCTGTCTCTGCTTTGCAGACCTTGTCTCTCCAGCGGCAGATGATGGAGAACCTGGTGATTGCCAAAGCTCGGGAGGAGACTGTATCCTTCTCCCTAAGCACAGAGCTATGGTGCTGGTGAGGGGTGGGGACACAGGCTTGCCCGCTTCCAAGAGAGAGTTGGGTCAGTGGGTCTAGTGGAGGGCAGTGACTGGTCCAGAGGGTCGCTGCCTAGTCTGAATCCCAGGGGAACGGCTGGGAGATGGGGCCTCTTAGAGGGAAACAGCAGCGCTAACACCATAGCGACAGACTCTGCTTGTGTATTCTGCCCAGCCTGGTGCGTACCAAGAAACACGGGTCCTGCAGTCCCCTTGCGCCTGGTTGAAAATCCCCTCCTGGCCCAGTTGAACTCTTCCCCTAGGGCCTGAGAAGTCAGGTGAACAGGGGATCGAGCAGGAGGGGTCGGGGTGTCTGCAGTGTGTCCCAGCCAGGGCTGCTGGATTCCCCCGGATCCCCTCTGGGCCCTGTCACTGAGCAGCAGCCATGCCTCCCCCCTCTCCATGGAGGGCTGCACTGTGGTGTCGGTGGGCCCCGGCCCTGCCTCGTGGGGCTCCAGGTTGGGCCCAGTGCTGAGTGCAGGCCGACGTTTGCTTTGATTGCCTCTGCTCACGAGCCCCAGGCCTCTGAAACCGGCTGTGCCGAGCTGCGGCCGGTAGGTGCGGGACAGGGTATGTGGAGGGTCGAGACACAAGTGTGGAGCCTTGACTCGGCGTGTCCCAGCTTCAGAGGAAGATGGAGGAGCGCAGGCTGCGACTGCAGGAAGCTGCCAATAGGTGAGTGAGGCCTGGGCTCAGGGAAGGGCCTCTGGTCTGGGGGCGGGAGCCCCAGCTGTGGTGGGTGAGGAATGGAAACGGCAAAGCTTCTGTTGGTTCAACGACCCCCCGGAGGGGAGAACTCCTGCGCTCGGGCTCCCCTCACCAGCCCCGGGACTCGGGGAGGAAAGGCTACTGGTCTGTGGCAGTGCTGGAGAGAGGGATTATGGGTGCGCTCATTTGCATGCCATGCTCACCCATGTAGCTCCCTCCAATGGGAGCGGGGCTCTGGAGATGGACGCCGGGCTATCTTCTGTGTCCTTCCTAACCAGCATCCTAGCAGACGTCTCCAGCCCTGTCTCCCAACTAGTGCCAGCTGCTACTGTGCCATACAAGGAGCAGAGCCGACGTAGAGTCATAGCCGCTATTGTGTGTGCCCTCGTGTGCCCGCGCACACGCTCCATCCCAGCTCACATGTAGGCACCCATTCAGGTAACGTCCCCCTGGCCTGGCAGCGTATGCTGGCGCTCAGGCCAGTTCCCAAGCTTTTGGCCTGCTTGCAGCAAGCCACCTGTGACCTCCCTGTGCCCCTTTCCCTCCTCCCCAGCGTGCTGCGTGGGGCCCAGCCTCCAGGTGCAGGGGTTGCAGTGCAGTTCCGTGGGTGAGCAGTGCCTCTTTCCATTTGGATGGGTTATCGCACCCTGCAGCGCCAGGTGGCGGCCGGAGCTGGCTGGGCTCTCGGGGTGTTTGCTCCGGGTATTGCTAGAATTGGTGCCCCGCAGTCTGCCCTCCTGCCCAGCCGGGTGGCACCCAGCCCTGGCTCCAGACAGACACCCGCGGGTCTCTCACCTGCCCTGTGGTCTCTCTTGGGCAGGAGGTTCTCCAGCAGCATCGCCCTCACCCCCGAGGAGCAGGAGCAGCGGGCGCTCTATGCTGCCATCCTGGAGTACGAGCAGGATCACGTGAGTACCCGTGCGGCAGTGCCCTGGAAGTGACTGGGCTGGGTCCTGGCCCTCCCCTGGGGCGTTCAGGAGCCAGCTGGACCCCGAAGGCCGGGCGGCGTTCCCCAGCGCTCAGCCCATGACACTGCCAGGTGCCTCCCTGCTGCCTCCCCGGCCATCTGCCCTGCGCCGGCCGGAAGGGGACAGGGAACTACCCCCAGCAAGGCCAGGCTGGGGGGTTACAGGAAATGCCCAGCCCTGCTGCAGGCGTCTGCTCTCTGTGGCCGTGGTGGCGGGAGAGGAGCGGCGCTGTGGCTTGGCGTCAGCAGTCAAGAGGGCACAGGCCCTCCCGCTGTTTGGCTGCATTTGGGCAGCAGTGCCCACCTGGCCAGGGCCGGCCCAGGAACTGCTGGGGGGGTGGGGCGTGGCCTTGCCGAGAGGGGTTGGGAGCGCTGGGCGCTTTGCTGTGGGGGAGGGGTCAGTTATCTTTTGGGGTGGCTCCCCTGGTGGGAGCTGCGCCTCATCTGCTCCCTGCCGCCGTCCCTCCCCAGGAGTGGCCGAAGCTCTGGAAAGCCAAGCTGAAGAGGAGCCCGACAGATCTCTCCCTGGTCTCTGGCCTCGTCTCCCACCTCCTCAGGTAGCGGCTCGTGGGAGAGCTGGCGGGGGGCCCTGCGCCGCGGAGGTGTCTGCGCTGGCTGAGACTGTGCGTGTGGCTGGTTGCCGTGTGCTGCCGAGTTGCTCCTTGGCTCTCCTGGCAGGAGGCAGAGGGGGCAGCTGCCCAGACAGTGTGGGGCAGGAGGGGCTTGCCTGGGGTGCGGCGCGCTTGGCTGCCGAACTGCCCCTCCCCCCGAGGGAGGCGTGGTGGGATCGCAAGGAGGCTCCTAACCCCGCCACGGTGCTGTGCCCCGCTGTCCTGGCAGACCCCGGGATGGCCCCTCGCACGGCCCAGGGGAGGCTTGGGTCCTCTCCCCTCCCTGTAGTGAGCCCCTGCCCTTTGCTTCCAGCTTCCCCGAGCACCCCATTGCCCAGCTCTTGAAGAAGCTCCAGCATGTGATCTACAGCAGGCTCTACCCCGTCGTGAGCCAGAACTTCACAGACCTCAGCCCCGGTCCCAGGGGCCTCTCCTCCCTCTCGCTGGACGCTGAGGGACTGTGGACCCCAGCGCCGGGGGGCTGCAGACTGAGGTCCTCCCAGAGCCTGTACTGTATGGCCTTCGGGCAGGAGAACAAGATCAACCTGCCACGCAGCCTCGCCACAACACCCCTGAGTGCGGACCTAGGGCCAGAGAGCAGCCCGCCGGGAGGGCCGGCTGCCCGCCCGGCTGACAGAGAGGGCTCCTTTGAGGACCTGGCCCGGTTCCTGGCAGTGCCCGAGAGCTGGCCTGCAGGCCCCCCGGCGGAGCCCCAGCAGGACTCTCTGCAGGAGCAGCTGAAAGCCATCGTCAAGGACATTCACAACTCAGTGGGTGAGGGGCGCGTGGGGAGAGCTGAGGGGTGGGCCCACGGGAGAGCCACATGGGGTCTGGGTATCTGAGTCAGGGACACAGGTCCCACCTAAGGGCACCCCGGGATGGGGGAGTGCGGATTGTTCCCAACAGGGCTTTGCCCTGGGGAAGGGGAGTAATGCCACAGCCATGAGGAGAGCCAAAGTGCAGGCCCCTTCCCCCGTTACCCAGCAGGCCCTCCCGGTCAGTACAGACCCACCCCCCATAGACCGAACGGCCCGGGCTGGGGGCCAGCAGGCAGCACTCTGTCCTGCTCCACACTCAGGCCTGGAGGGTGAGGACGTCGGGTGGCTGCCAGGGCTGGATGCCCCCGCCGTGGGGTGAGGTTCTCAGCTGGGCGCAGTCCCCTTTGGAAGCTCCGCAGAGGCCAGAGGGCAGCTTGGGCTGCCCAGCCCATCAGCCGTGGGGTGAAGCTCCCTGCACTTCTCCGCGTGGGGGTCAGAGGAGGCCCCAGTGAGGGAGGCAGCTGTGCGGGGCTCTCCTAACATTTCTGGCACCTGCCATGGGGAGCTCCTGGGAGCCGCTAGGGGCCGAAAAATCACTGCCTAGCTCTGCTGTGAGGCGTCTGCTTCCGGCTCCCCTGCCCTCTCCAGGCCGGATTGTTGCAGGCTCCCAGTGGATCCCGGGCAGGGCGAGTGGCCCAGTGTTGCTTCTCCGTAACGATCCCGTGCAGATGCAGCGTGCGCTGCCAGGGCCCCGCCTCGCTCTCATTGTCTGCGCCGTCAGGAGATGCTCGCTAAGGGCCTGGCAGACGGCCATTGCTCCGTGGTCCCTGGCCCGCCTCTTTCCCCCTCATGCTGCCTGTAACCTCCCTCCCCAGACAGGCTCCTCTCCCTGACCCTGCTGGCTTTCGAGGACCTGAACACTGCCGCCTCCAAGGACCAGTGCCTGGCACGCATTGAGGAAGCCTTCTTCTCGCCCCTCTGGGCCCCGTTGCTGGCCCTCTACAGGTACCACAGGGCACCTGCCCCTCCGGCCCTGCCCATGGCTCCGTCGGCCGGGGGCACTGGGATGGCAGAGAGCGTGGGGCAGGGGAAGGGATGCTGCATGGGGGAGTCGAGGCCCAAGGCTTTACCCACCTGGGAATTGTCTGCCGCGGGGAGCCCGGTTCTCGGGGCTTGCGGCGCTGGCATGACACTCCGTGTGCGGAGGAGTGGAAAGGCCGGGGCTGGCTCTGGTGGGGCTGCTGATCCCTTTCCCACGGACAGCGTCAGTTGCTGCGGGGAACAGGAGGCCGGGCTGTGGGGTTTGAACCCGTCTCTGTGCGTCGGCGGGCGGGGCCCAGTGCTCCTGCCGGGCATGGCTCCTGTATTCAAGGTCAGGTGCCTGCAGTCTCCTCCCTCCCCGGCTGAACTCAGAGCCGCCCACAGGCTCCTAGCTTATCCAGGGCAGCCCTTGGCTGGGCAGAGGGGAGATGCGCCTGGTTTTCACGCCCATGCCTGTTAATCCCTGATTCCCATGTGAGTGGTGCAGTCAGCGTGTGTGGGGCCTCCGCTGCTGGCCCCAGTGAAGGCCCCATGGCCGGGAAGTGCCCCGCGTGGCCCCCCGCAGGGCGTGGGGGTGGGATTTGGCAGGACTCTGGGAAGAGCATGCCCTGCCGTGCCTTCCCTCTCCTCTCTGCTCTGCACCCCACAGGAGGGTCTACCGAGCCCGGGAGGCGGCCCTGTCCAGGAGCATGGAGCACCACAGGAACACGCCCCCTTCGGAAATAGGCGTCTCCGCTAACCTCTTCCCCCAGGATGGCAAAGGCCCCGCAGCAGGGTCCTACCCTTACAGCTCAGCTGTGCAGGAGCTGGGGCTGATCCCTCTGGAGAGCTGCCCGCAGAGGAAGCTGGAGTGCATTGGTGAGGCTCTTGCTCTGGGTGACAGACGGGGGCACCCCCGGAACCTGGCTCCTCTGACTTGTCAGTTGATTTCTCAGGAGTGGGTCTGTTCAGAGCAGAGGAATCCTGGACTCCTGGGGTCTGTTCTCTGCCACTGATTTCCTCTGTGACCTTGGGCAAAATCATGTCCCTAGTATGTGCCTCGGTTTCCCCCACGAGACCCTTCCATGGAAGGACGCACTAGAGAAGGAAAGAGCCACCGGGGTTTACTTGTTCTGCTCTTCTCCCTGGCGAGGGGGCGCTGCTGTACGAAAACTGCTTTCACCCCCTGACTTGGGATCTTAGTCTGAGGCTTGGTAGGGTCACACCCTGCCCGTCTCAAGAGCAGAGATCTCCTGTCCTCACCCCGTCCCTTAGCTGGCTCATTTGTGTTCTCTCTTTGCACCATTAACGTCCCTCTCTACCCGCAGCAGCCGTGGGCTGTAAATGTGGCTCTGAGTCCTACGGGCTTTAGACAGCAAAGCTCTGTTCAGTTCCTCTCTGTGCCTCTCCCTGATGCTCCCTTCGCCGGGAGTCCGCACTCCAAGCCAGGATCACGACATGAAACCCTGCTTGCCATGAATTGACCAGGGAGGAGTCTGGTCGGGCTGGCTTTGCATTGGGCAGCCAGCGGCTTTAAACCCTTCCCAGGCCTGCTCTCTGTCTGGAGCCCACAATGCATTTTGCAGCCACCCCTGGTTGGCATTAGCACCAGTTCACAGGGCCAGCAGGAGGCCACAGAGTGAGACTGACTTGCCCAGCATGGCAGTTGGGAATAGAACCTGGGAGCCCTATCCCCCACTCCCCTTCTCTAATCACCTGTCTAGAGCTCTCCCGCGACTTGCCGGGAGGAGCAGAGAGCTCTTTGGGTACACGGTATCGACAGCTCCTCATTTCTGTCTGCAAAGCCACCCTCAAAGAAACCAGAAACACACGAACTCCTTCTCCTGCTGGGTCCCCTGTGGCTGCAATGGCTGGAGTTGCCACAGGGATGGTGGAGGGCAAGGAGAGGTGGCCCTGTGGTTCGGGCACTGCCTGGCACTTGGGAGACCCGGGTTCAGTTTCTTGCTCTGCCACAGATCCCCCGAGGGACCTTGGGCATGTCATTTAGCCTCCTGTTGCTCAACTCCACATCTGTTCCCTGGGGAGGGGAGAGTAAATCCGTTCGAGGTTGCCCAGTGCTCAGCTGCTGGTGCCATCGAAGTGCTTTGGCAAGTCAGGGAACGAGCGGGGCAGCCTGCGTAGTGGGGAGCAGGCGGGGAGGTGACCGAGACACTCTCTGAAGACATGGCCCTGTTCAGGAAGGTACTCAAGGCCCTGTCCAGTAGCCGGGGTCGGAAGAGATGTGGGCTGCTACCCATCAGTCCCTGGTGCAAATGCAAAGGGGGTGTAGAAACCTTGATCCCAGGGTCTGCCCTGGGCCCCAGCCTGGCCCGAGGGAGCTGCTTTGCCACCCCCACCTCCCGCTGCAGGACGAGTCTGGTGGCAGGGGGAGGTCTTTGGATGCAGGCAGGTCCTGTCCCCCGCCCCCAGGCGCGTTGTCACTAAAGCTCTGTGGTTTGACTTGCAGTGCGAGCCCTTCGTGTCATCTGCGAGTGCGCGGAGGAGTACTGCGCTACCCGGGAGAGCCAGCCCCAGCCCGCGCCAGCGGCCATGTGAGTACAGCCCGGCCCACGAGGGACACGCACCAGAGGTGGACGCATGGTGGCGGGGCGCTGAGCCCAGCTGGAGGGGAAGACCTGGGTGGGGAGGGCAGAGCGGTAGAAACTAGCATCAGTGGAGAGGCACTGGGGGGCAGCTGAGAACCCCCAGTCCAAGCCCCAGAGCTCTGTGCACCCCCAGGGCTGGAGGAGCATGGTGGGTTCACACCAGACACTCCCAACAAGTGGTGAATCCAGGTCCCTGCCTGCCGGAGATTGCTCTGGGCCTGGGGTGTTGCACTCTTCTGGGCCTGCCTGGGGGTTGCTGCCCCCTTGATTCTGTGACCCACTGCCCCTCAGAGGGCAGGGTTCCCTGTGGCTCAGCATTGGCTCTGGGCCGCCCCGGGACTGCTCTGTGTGAGGTTAGCTCCTGCCCGTCAGCCAGACATCCGTGATCTGCCTGCAGCGTTAGCCGGGCTGGGCCTTGACGGATAGCTTCCGACAGCGCCGCCCGCCCCCCGGCTTCTCCTGCTGAGCCTGGGCAGAGTGAGGCGCTCGCTCGGGGGCTGGGGCCAGGGCTGGCAGTTACCAAGCGTTGAGTCTGTCACTTGGACTTAGCCAGGCAGCAGGTGACAAAGAGAACGGTTCTGAGGCCCAGCAAGAGGCGGCTGGCTCTGGGGAGGGGGAGGGCGTCCGACCTGTCAAAGGCATTGAAACGGAAGGAGGGAGACAGGCCTGTGACTCAGCGGCCTTGTTCCAGAGACGGGGGGACGGCGGGAAAGGCAGCAACAGCCGCAGCTTCTGCTCAGAGTTGGGACATTTCCAACGAAGGTGTAAACTCCCCCGAAAGTGGGGGGGGTGAGGAACGCCAGGCTGAGGTGCCCGGCTGTGAGGGGCACCCGGAGCTGGGGAGGAGACTCCCTGATACGCCTGGGCTCTCTTCCCTCCCTACGTGCTCCAGCCACTGTCGCTCTCAGCAGCTGCCCGCCCGGTCCTGCTCTGCCCCAGCCGTCCCCAGCTGCCTCTGGCTGCCCCCCGCCCGTGGGTCCGGTTCAGCCCCTCTTGCCAGGCTGGGACAGTTGTGTGGGCCCACCGGAAAGTGCTGCCCTTGGAAAGCTGCTGGTGTGTGGCACAGCCCACCCTGCCCAGCGAGGGGGCTGTCCCTGTCTGCTCCCCACTGAGAGAGCAGCCGAGCGGCGTGGGGCTGGAAGGAAACTGGGGAGGTCTCTAGGCCAGCCCACCCGCGTGGCCCTAGACCTCCCCAGACGGGTTTGTCCAGCCTGTTCTTCAGAACCTGGCCCTCCGGTGGGGAGAGTAGCCGGCGTTCCAGCCCCCGGTGCCACACACAACCGCAGGCACCCCACGGCAGAGCAGCACCGGGGGGACAGGCTCCTGCCATGGGGTATCCCAGGATGCCTGAAGGCGGCTGGAACGTAACCCCTGGTGCGCGGGGCTGCAGGACCTGGAAGAGGAGCAGGACGGACGTTCAGACACGGCCCTGAACGGCAGAGACCCACTGTAACCTGAAGGGGCCTGCAGCCTGCCCCACTTGTCCCCACTGCTCGCCTGGAAGTAGCAGAAGTGGGAGACGGGCCAGGCCTGGTTCTCAGCCGCACTGGGCCAGCTGGGCGAGGCGTGGGGAGCTCTTCAAACCAGCCAAGTGTGCAGGTCCTGAGCCCAGCCAAAGGCTCCCGTCGTGCTCCGGCCTTTCCCTGTGCAGCCTGCAAGTGGCACCCTGCTGCTTCATGTTGCAGCTCTTCCTGCCATTCCAGCCTGGTCCCCACTCCTCTCGCCAGCGCCCCTCCGTCCGGCCCCAGGGCCCCGAGGGGGGTTGTTGAGGCGCGTTCTGTTCCCGGGTAACACTGACGCCGTCCCGGGCGGGGGACAGCAGAGCAGTGGGTGCTGGAGGGAACGGAGCTGGCTGGCAGGTCCCACGGCCCGTGTCCCTGCTGCCTGCCAAGCCCTGGTGAGTCGCGAATCTGGGGCCTTCACACCTAGTGTAGGGGCACAGATCCTAAACTAGAGAAGTTGGAACTGATGCCAGCGGCTCCTGAGGCGTCCCCCGCCGATCAGCCGCCGTCCGGCCTGACAAGACCCGACGGTTCAACTGAATTACAGCTGCCAGGATCTGCCCGGACACCCCAGGGGCCTCCTGTTTAACCCTCACTAACCTGGGTACTGACGGCTGCTTTAAAGCGACAGCGTGGGCTGCACGGGGACAGGGCCCCTTGGCCCAGCTGATCTCTGCTCTCCAAGTGTCCCTCTGTCCAGTGGGGCTGGAACTGTGGGTACAGTGGAGGGCTGAGAGCTGTTGAACCAACCAAACCCTGGATATGATGGCACCCACTTCGAGCTGGGAGTGCAGCCTGCCCCCCTCGTTCCAGCACCTCTGCCTCTCTCCTGCCCGCTTGGATTTCTGCCGGGCTCCTCCGTTCTGCCACGTGGGACAGAACACCTGGCTGCCTTGGTGCTTGGGGAGGCTGGATCTTGTGGAGCAGGGAGGCGACGTCCTGCAGCCACGTGGGGAGCTGCTGGCAGAGACAGGCACAGAACCCAGGTCCCTGCCGGGCCCCGCTGCCCTGTCCTTGACTTATAGAGTCAGTGCTGTGTGTCTGGATCTCCTGTGTGGAGAACCCTTAGAGCTGGTAAGTTCCCTTCTTCATCCTGCTGCCCCTCGGCCAGGCCCCCTTCTCCTGACAGTGACCAGCTGTAGCGCCCAGGCTCCCAGCAGGCCCCCTGCTTCCGCCGGGAAAGGGTTTGTGCACTAGTGATGGGCCTAGGGTGGATGGCGAGGGGCAGCGCGGCAAACCCTCCACCAGCCGGAGAAGAACCTGGCGGGGTGGGGGGGGGGTCGTCTTAGCTCCTTCGGGCGAGTAACCCGATGCTGACCTGTGACCTGTGCCCCGCAGTGGTGCCGACGACCTCTTGCCCATCCTGTCCTACGTGGTGCTGAGGAGCGAGCTCCCGCAGCTGGTGGCGGAGTGCGCGGCGCTGGAGGAGTTTATCCATGAAGGGTAGGACCGGGGAGGGAGGGTGGGAATTGCTGCCGCAGTTCCTTCGGCACTGGGGGCTCTGGGCACCACCCTTTCCGGACGCCGCGTTTCCAGGGAGTTAAAGCCCTGGCTGCTCCGTGCCCCATCCCAGTAGGTGATAGGCCAGTGGGTGGGTGGGGTGCCGCTCTGGGGAAGCTTATGGCCTTTAGGAACCTTGCAGCAGATCTTCCTGCCCTTCCCCCACGCCGGACAGAGTGGGGCACTGCCCACAATTCCCCTCCCCCGTGCTGCTTTGCCTTTTCCCCGGTACTGAATCCCAGCGAGACCCCTGGAGATTCCCCACGCGCTGGATCCCCATGTCCCATGCCTGGGGCTCAGAACGGGGGAGCAGAGCCATACTGCATATGTGGGGCCTGTCCCCTCTTCTCCCCCGTGGCAGTGATGGTGCCGGTCGCCCTTCCAGCTCCACTCTAGGGACCCGGCCGTTCAGCTACGTAGCAATCGCTTCCCTCCTGCAGGGGGCAGCACTTTAAAGGGATTTAGCAGAACCCAGCACAATACAGGACTGGAGTTAGCTCTCATCTGCCCTTCGCCGTGAGGCTGCAGGGAGAACTGAGGCAGAGGGGCTGGGCTGGGCACTGGGGCCATGCCCCAGGAAGAGCTGTGGGAAGAGCTGTCCTGGAACCGCAACGTTCACATTTTGGAGAAACTCTTGGTTCTGGATCAGAGCGAGGTGCTGGGTGCGAGAGTCTCTGCGGGACGCGCTCGTCCAATCAGAGTCTGGTTTAGAAGCACCCAAAGGGAGTCTTTCAAAGATTTCTGTCCTTGGCTCCGTGGCCGTCCCGTATGCCGTGCTCCCTGTGGAGCTGCTGCCGAGCTGGGAACATGGGGCAGGTGGTGGGAGGAGGGAGCCTGGCTGGCAGGGAACTGGGCGGGTGGCCTCCCTCGTGGCGTCTGCGGGAAGCTGGCTTTTGGATGGACGCTTCCTTGCAGGATGTTTCAATTCCGTGAATTCGGCACTTTCCAGCAGGTAACTTTGCACCAGCTCTAGCCGGGGGTTCTTTAGTGGCAGCTCCCGGTACGGGCCTTGCGCTCCGGCTCCTTTCACCCAGCATCCCCTAGTTCTGCCAGGTACTCAACAGCTCCCGTCCTGCAATACCCAGCTCTTCCTTTGCCCCCAGTGCCCTGGGCTCCCCTGCTCAGCCTGGGATTTGTCCGGCTAGCACCTCAAGGTGCTGCGAGCTGCTGTCTCTCACCACAAGAGGTGACTGTCTCCCAGGGCTGAGCCTGCCCCAGGGCACAGCTGGGATGCCCGTGGGGGTAAGGCACTGGGCTGGGGCTTGGCACATATGGGTTCAGTTCTGATCCCTGGCACAGACCCTTTGGTGACCACAGGTAAGTGCCACAATGCTCAGGGCCTCCATTCCCCACCTGTAGTGCAGGGAGGCCTGTAAGTACTGGAGAGAGTCCACCCTATGCCCGTCAGTCCCCCCCTAACAGAGATGACTGGTGACCTGCCTCCTACGTAGGCTTCAGCGCCCTCCTGCTGGCAGCACCAGAGAGGGGAGTCTCCCAAGTCAGGGGGTAGGCTGGGCCTGCCCTGCTACGTTGCAGCTGCGCTGAGTGGTTTGGGGAGCGGCTTGTGTGGGTTTCTGTGGGTCCCCTCAGGAATCCCCATGGGGAGGAGAGGGGAGCAGTAACCCTGTCAGTGGCATAGGCAGCGCACTCCAGAGGCCTCAGAGACCCTGTAGAAATATGGCAAACTCTGTGCAAACCAGCCCGCTGCATCCTGCTTACTCCCGGCCTTCCACAGCCAAGCTGAGCCAGCCGTCCGCAGCCGCGCCCTGACCTGGAACACGTCTGAACAGGCCGAGAGTGTCTGGAGGAGGTGGCCGGCCCTGAACCCTGATGGTACAGGCCACGAGGCTGAGAAGCCCCCGGGGCAGCCTGGGATGCATTTGAGAGGGAACTCAGCAGAGGCAGTGGCTGGTCCCTGCCCTAGAGCTGCTCCTGGAAGGGCCCGTCTGCTGCTTTCACAGGGCTGAGACCTGCCATCTGGGCCGTCTCTGCGAAGTCCCCTCCCCCTCTGTCTGTACATCAGATTTTCAATCCCTTCCCTGCCTGCCGAGCTCCTGGAGAGCACCAGTCGGACTGTGTCCTGGGTGGGGAGTGGCAGGGGGACCCCAGGTCCCAAGGAGTTCACAGTGCTTTCTGGACATGGCGGGGGAAGGAGGGGACGAAGCTGCTGGAGGCTCCGGGAAAGCAGAGTGGTGGATTCCCGTGAGCAGCGTGTCCTTGCTGCTTCGCACGTCCTGCTGGCCAGGGACTGAGCGATAACCGAGCAGGCTCGGGCTCCGCGCGTCAGGGTTCCAGGCAGGCCGCTGAGCCGCGGCACAAACTCTTGTCTGTTCCTACTGAGCCATCCTTGTGATCCTGTTAGCTCCAGTCAAACGTGAAGAGACTCAAAGCAGCTCCTTGGGCTGGGGGCCTTGCAATTAAAGGGGCTGCAGAGTGGAGGGGCTTTAATCCCTCTGATGCTCTCACCGGTCTCCCGCAGCTGTTGGGCTCATCGAGTGCAGACGGGGGTTGGGAAGAGCAGGCCCTGGCAGTGAAAGGGGGAATTGGTGGGCTCAGGACCTGGGGCACTGACCCCTGGCAGGGCTGCATCCAAAAGCGGCTGAAGATGCCTCCTTGGGAGTGTTCCAGTGACATGCCCACACTGAACCATTTGGGATTTAGGATTCTCATCCTTCCAAAACCCTCTGATTTTGCAGGATTCCCTGTGGGCGGGAAGAGGCCCCTTCTGTGGGGAGTGCTCTACTCTTGGGGAAAATTGATTTAAATCCAAGCAATTTTAATCATGTTCTGTATCTGTACTTTGTTATTTTCCTAAAGAAAGATTGATTCTCATTGGTTGGTAACCATTAAAACATGCTGATTTGAAATTAAATGTAGCTTTTACACTAAATTTGATGCTGCTTTTCGCTATTCAGGAGGATGCACTGTCTCTAGAAACATTTATTTAAGCACTTATGTAGCTTAACTTGCATTCATTGAGATTCTTCATTTTTCCATTTTTCATTGTTAGAAAATGGTGAGCAATACAATTCTGATTTACTGGATGATTAATATTTTACTTGTGATTTCTGTCAAGTTCTATTCGGATAGAAATTCAAATTCAATTAAAAATGCACAAAACCAGCATTTTAATTTTTTAAAATTTAGTAGAACTTCTGTAACAATTCCGGAGACATAAGAAAAGTGACTTAAAAAGTTAATCAAACCATGTTTTGCATTTCAAACTAACTGATTCGTTACACAAAGGAAGTATTGTCTATAATTAATAAACTAAAGAGATTTTCTGGTGGCCGTGTCATCCAGGATGATAAAAAGAGTAGATCACATCCTCTCACACCTAGATTTTTTTCCAGAGAATGGAAGAGGGAAAACAGGCTTTCCTGCTTTTTTTCAATCCCAACTGGTTTCTTAACTTTGAATGAGCTGGTCACTGAACTGAACAAGTTGAATAAGCTGACATGAGGACAATATTCTCTCTGCACTGCAGAAGAGGCTGCTGCTGTCAAAAGTCAGTTTAGCCCTTCCACAAAGTGAGGCTCCAGGAGCTTAGCCAGGGAGTTCCTCCAGTTCAGGGCTTTGACTTTCTTTAAAACTTGGCAGCAGACAATATTGCTTGTATTGCATTGAATGTAAATGATTGTAACAGATGAGGCCTTAACATAGGTTGTCAATTTCAGGTGTAATTTTAAATGGGTTTATTTTTTCAAAGGGAGCCCTGTATGTGCTGTATCCCTGCTTGGCTGTTAACCCAGATCACTCACCGCTGGGGTAGCGTGGAGGCCAGCAGTCTGGGAAAGAGAGGGGAGGGCTGAACTTACCTATGCAGTGGCTTTGAACAAGTCACTGCCTCTGTGCCCATGGGTGGGACGGGGTGGTGTCCCCGGGGCGTGGCAAGGTTATTAATACATGCTGTGGAGGCTCAGTGCTCGCAGTGAGGGGTTAGAGCTGTCTCTGCAGGACAGGCAGGGGGTGCGTGCCCCACTAGGAGATGGGGTGAGGCTGTCTCCAAGGTGGGCCATGCTACTGATTGAAATCTCTCCCCGCGGCTTTCGGGGGGCCCTGATTGGTCTTGTTTCCGTGCCAGGTACCTGATCGGAGAGGAGGGTTACTGCCTGACCTCCCTGCAGAGCGCACTGTCCTACGTGGAGTCCTTGCACAGAGGAGCCGTGGTGAAGTAAGGAGACTTGGTGTCTGCCTGCCGAGCAGAGGGGCCCTGCCCTGAGCACTCAAGCCCCTCCTCGGTTGGGAGCTGCGGTGACACACGTTTTCCGGCGGCACTACCTGCCGCCAAGGGGCCAGCGTGAAGAGAAAGGACCCGACATTCCCCCCTTCCCTCCCTGCTCGTCCTGCCTGCTGTGAAGGGCAGGCATGTTCTGTGCAATGTTTCTTCGGGGGGGAGTGGACCTGGGGCTGCTAACTGTGACCGCTATGGCGCGAGTGGAGAAGGCCCACGGGCTGCTGTCGGGATTCGACCCAGAACTGCTGTTGCTTGGGCCTGAACTGATGCTTTTTAGGAGCCTGTCTTTGCTGCTTTTGTGCAGGGCTTCCTCCAGCCTCCCCCTGGAGCACAGTGCACAGGGAGGGGGGCTGTAGGGGGCGATTACTGTGCCGAGGTCCCATCCCCCAACTGGAGAATCTCCCTGCTGAATCTAGGGGGGGCTTTGAGTTGAGCCCAGGGTCCCCTTGGGGGCCACCAGGCCTGGCCCATTTGGCAGCCTCCAGCAGCCAGGGTGTTGTCTGTGGGTGAGGGCAGGCCTGGAACAGGCCCCAGCTCTGACGCTCCTCCTCTTGAATGTTGCCCTTCTGCCTGGTCATGCCCTGTGTGACCACTGCAAGTCCCTGGGCGCTGCCTGGAGCTGGCTCCTTCCTGGGCACTTTCCTGTCTGGCATGGGCTGTTCCATCCTCTAAGGAACATGGACGCCGTGGTTCCAGGAGCTGCCCTTGGGCACTGGCACCATGCTCCTTGTGGCTGAATCAGTAGTGAGTGTGTGTCTCCCTCAGCACCCGTGTCATTTCAGCTGCTGCCCGCAGGGGCCTGTGCTAGAGTCTGGTTCCTTCTGGCAGTGCCAGCCAGTGCGGAGCTAGCATCTGTGCGCACCGATGGGCCTGGAGCCTGAGGCTGCTGTGTCTGGGTGGGGGGCAGCATGTTCCAGGCCCTAGAGGGGAGTTTGGTGGAACCCGTGTGTGTTTGTTCTGTGACTCTCTGCACGGATGCTCAGTTCTGAGCAGTCAGCAGCTTGGGGGGGCGGTAATGTGGCACTGCTACCCCCCAGGCTCGGGGGTGATGTGCCCCTGGGTGCAGGGCAGCAATTTCCCCCACCTGAGACACTGGGCGCATTTTGGCTGGAGCTTTAAATACTGCTGATCACAGGGCAAAATCCCCAGTGATGAAAAACTACTGGATCTGCTGGAGTTACTTGAAATGCTCTCTGGAGAGGGCAGCTGAGCCGACCACGGTGCCTGCCCCCAGGAGCAATGTCGGACTGTCTCTGCCCTCTCCTGGCTCAGGGAGATTGGAGGCAGGGTGGTGGCAGTGCCCCAGGTGTGGCTGGTTTCCCTGGCATGGGCTGGGAGAGCTGTGATCTTCCTGAGGGGGAGGTGCCAGCCCTGCAGCTTTTATTAATTTAGATGGACTAGCGGGACGCAAAGAGTCACGGGCGTTAACAAGACCCCGTTGCTGTGTCAGACCAGCTCTGGGTTTGGTAGATGGAGACCTTGGCCAGCTTCGCACCATGGCAAACCCCCATGAAAATCCTTCAGCCTGTGTGTTCGAGACAAGACTAGGAAATGCAGGGTGAGCCTTGCCCTGGAAAGGGTTAACAACGCCCCTCGTTTGCTGTCCGAAGAGATTTTAGCTGGAACCCCCGTTCTGCGGACGGGCACAGCTGTCATGGCTGTTATTCCTGTTCTGTTTCCCAAGGGGATGAGGTGAGGAGTGGGAAAGGAGCAGCGAAGAGACAATGCGACTTCTGTCTCCGGTGCTGACGTCTGATAACCTTGCTGGTGGAAAACCTGTTTGGCTCCGGCAAACTCATTCCAGCACGGGGCTGGGTGCGGCGCTGCTCTTCGCTTCTCTGCTCCCTGCAGTGAGGCAGAATCTCCAGCCTCTGCCAGCTACGCCAGGCCCAGGAAAGAGAAGAAATAAGGCTGGGAAGCAAAAGGACCTGAGGAAGCTGAATTCTCACATCTCATGCGGGGGGTTATGCTGGTGTTGACGGGATCTGGGTCCCTCTCCCTGGCCCAGCCCTCTCAGGATTCGGATGACGAATGCCCAGGGCCCTAGGAGACGGGGTGGTGGCCATGATGGTGAAGTTCGCTCCAGCAGCTTATTTTTCTCCCCAATGTCTCTGTAAGGACCCCCTAGGGAGCGGTGGGCAAAATAGCTCATCCTCTCGTTAGTCTGTGGCCAATTAGGCCTAGTTTCCTGCACACCAATGTTGGTTCCCTGACTTGCGGTTCCATGCGGCTCTTGTTCACCAGGCGTGATCTTAACACAGTGGTTGAGTTCCGCAATGGGCCTTGGATTAGACTAACTCGGCCTTTCTCTCCCATTGCACCTTTTCCCACCAGCACCTCTTCTAGACGATTGTGAGCTTAGAACTTGTGCACTTGTCACGGCTGAGCTCACCGGTCGGGCCATTCTCCCAATGGGGGTCAATCTGCCTCACTCCAGAAATCCCCATGGCGGCTCTTGGGGCACTCGGGAGAGCGGCTGAGCCATGATCCCCGTCTCCACGTGTGGTCTGAGCCCTGGGCTGGCTGGTGGGACTGACACAGCTGTCTCCCTACCTGCGCTGCTTGGGGCCTTTGCGCCGTGCCCTGCCATAGTAGTGGCTGATCTGGGCTCATCTGGCAGCTTCCCTATGTGGGGGGGGCAGGGAGCCATGGGCCTGCCCCTCACCCTCTTCCAGGCAACGGGAACCTTGACCCAGCATGTTCTTCGGGCCGCTTGAAGAGATTTTGCTGCTCAGCAGCCCCTGCTCCAGCAGTTGAAGGCTGAGCAGGGGCTGGGGCTGGCTGAGGCTGTGGGCACAGTGCGGGGTTTTCTGTCCCTCCACTCTCCCTCTCTCTTCCAAGGCTGCTTTGTTCTACTGTGGCCCCTTCCTGCGGTGGAGGGATTGTAGCGTAATAAACGTGGCTGCTCCCCCGCCAGCGTGTCTGGGCTGGTTCCTCTCGCCTGGGTTCCAGGGCATGAAACCAGATGTGAGGAAAGATCTGCAGCCCCAGAGCCATCCTGACCCACCCTGGGGTGCTGCCCTGGAGAAGCCAAAGCCCCTGTCCTGGAGCTAGAGGGGGGCAGGCTCTGGGGCACCCAGTTTGGGTGGCAGAAGAGGAGGAGCCTGCAGCTGCATGGCCTAGGGAGAGGAGGGGGTGCAGGCAGAGGTGTAGCGAGAGCTCTGCCTGGCAGCGAGGAGATTCCTGGGGAGCGCTGTGTGGCTCCAGGGGGAAGGGACAAGCGCCCCTGCCTTGGCATCGGCGGGGCTGAGGGTGAGGAGGCAAAGCGGCGGCCTGTCCCTGGTGGTGAGCAGCGACACCTGTGGCTGGCTGGTCTGTGCTAGGAAGAGGCTAGAGACTAACATGGAGGTGGCTACAGTGCCAGCATGCAGCTTTCTATGCCTCACCTGGAGTCCTGGGCCTGGCTTTGGTTGTCTTATCTGCAGAGAGCCGAGGTGGGGAGAGAAGGCAATGGGCCAGGGGGGTCTGTCCAGCGAGGCGCCAGCCAGGCTCTCAGTCGTCCTGTGCTGTAACTCAGGGATGTGAACAGGGAGCACAGCATACAAGGAAATTTTTTTCTACATGCCCCATGGAACTCGCTGCTGCAGGATGTTAGAGGCAAGTAGCTTAGCAAGAGTCGAAGCTGGGCTTAGCCATTAACAGGAGCACTGTGGAGCCTGCAGTGAGGTCAGGGAGACCAGGGTGAGCTGGGGGTTTGCTCCTCGTGGTGGAAGGAGCCCGTGGCCAGGTGGACTCAAGCAAGAAAAGTCCTGCTATTGAGACTGTGCTGCTGGAAGTGGGCGTGTTCCAGCCTGCCCTCCTTCCCCTGGCGCATCCAGCATTGGCTGGGCTTGGAGACGGGCTGCAGGCTGCCCGGGCCGGCGCCGCGCTGCGCGATGGGGCTGCCTGGGCCAATGCTGGGCTCTGGGGTGGGGCTGCCTGGGCCCTGTTCTGCCAGTGTGAAGGGGGCGCCAAGCCCAGGGCTGCAGGCAGCCGTCGCTGGTGCCTGACGCTGATGTGCCCTGGCAGGCGTGACAATGCCGCTGACACTGCTCCCCGCTCCCGGAGTGGGGTGGCTGCATGGAGCACTTGGCGCCGTGGTAAACGTGCCAGCCCGCATCAGGCACATGGCCATGGAGGCGCAGGAGCGTGGCCCCATCCCTGCCTGCCCTCCAGCCCCACAGCAGCAGGGGCCATCTAGCCCTTCGCTTCGTGCTCTGTGCACTCGGGCAGGGCTCGCGAGTGGCTGCCTGGGCTGTACTGCCAGGAGAAACGGAGCAAACCAACCTCCTGGGCCCCAGGCCAGGGGATGGATCACTGGGTGATTCCCGGGTCTGTTCATTCCCTCTGGGGCACCTGCCACAGGACACGGGGCTGGATGGACCCTTGGTCTGACCCCGTCTGGCCGTTCTTATGGTCAGGCTGCAGGAACCTGAGTCCTGGGGGGAGCCACCCCAAGGGGCAGCACAGCCTCCCGCAAGAACCATGCCACCCACCTGGAGCAGCAGCTGGTTTCCCCATCGTAGCCTCGCTCTGGAGCCTCCCTGGGAGGATCTGTGGGGCTGAGCCCTGGGGGCACCCTGTGGAGCTCTGGGGCACAGGCTGCCCAAGCAGGAACCTTGGCTGGAGCCAGGCTGGGGAGAAGGGAGCAGCCTGGCACCCCAGGGTCTCTGTCCTCACCCGACACCTCCCCAGGCCGGGGCTGCGTGCTGAGGAGACATCGCCTTGGGGTGCTGGCAGGCAGGGACTGAGCCCAGTGGGGGGCTCGGTGCGAGGGCAGCTGGCTTGGCCTCCCGGCTGTGGGACCAGCCTCTCTGACGGGGCGGGGGCAGCTCTTCACGCTCGTGGGAGGGCAGTGGGCAAGGGGGCGTGGGGCTGCCTGGCCCTGCTGCAGCTCAGCAGCGTTAGGCTGGCCCAAGGCATGGGTCAGAAACCACTTGAGCCTCCCAGGCTGAAGTAGCGAGGGTCCCCTCAGAGCGCCCCAGAGCCGGCCCAACCCCTGTGGCTAATGAAGGGAGAGGGGCTGGGTGAGGCTTGAAGGGAGCCAGTCAGGCTTGCAGCAGCCAGGGAAGAGGGGCTGGGGCCAGCCCGTTACCTCTCGTCCGGCTGGAGGGGCAGGGCCAAGGCTCAGCTGGTCCCAATGCAGCCACTGCTTTCTGGTCCCCTGTGCACCCCTCAGCCGGGAGCCCCAGGGCCCGTGGAGGAACAGGGGGGTGAGGCGCCGGCTGGGGTTATGAACTCCTGGTGCCAGTGTCAGGAGCAGGGTGGCCTCGGCCTGTGCAGTTCCCTGGTGCTGCTGCTGGGGTAGAGCATGTGGCTCCAATCACCCAGACTGGGGCCCCATAGCCTCCCTTGGAGGTGCCCCCTCCTGGGGTACGGGGGGTGGGGAACTGTGCCCAGCCTCACGGCGTTTCCGTCTAGCCTTGGCCCACCCCGGGCCTGTCCACAGGAAGGGGCAGCAAGAATTGGGCACTCAGGGCCCGGGGGTCCGAGGCCCCAGGGCAGTGGGGTATGAGAGCAACGTAGGCTGGCCTGGCGCCTGCTCCCCTGGGCCCTGCATTGCACCCTGGGCGGAGGGACCCAGCTCAGAGCTGAGGCCAGGCCTGCAGCAGGGCCCAGCGAGGGGAGGGCTGCTGGCCCTGGGAAGGCAGCAGCTACCAGAGCCGGAGTGCTGCCTTGGGACCGGAGGGGGTAGGGTGTTGACAGCCACGGGGCCAGCAGGTGACCCCCGGCGGACACCCCGGTCCTGTGCCTTCCCCTAACGCCAGCCGTGCGGGCTGGTCCTGTCCTCACCCTCGAGCCACTGGGGAGCTTTTCTCTGGGCTGATTCGCTAGCACCTGACATTGGCGCTGGCCCCTTTCTCGGGGAAACGGATCCACTAGGTGCGGCGGGAAGGGGCTTAGCATGGAGGATCAGTGGGCAGAGCCAACTGGCAGAGCAGCCGTGCACCAAGCACTGCTGAAGTGAGCGAGGATTCAGAACACGTCCCCCTTAAGCCTGGGGCGTGGCTGGTTGGAGACACAGAGCCGCCCAGGCCCCACCGCAGCCAGGGCACGGCCTCGTTTCCGGCCTGAAGCACCCCGCCTCTTCTAGGCCTGCACTGGGGTGCCGCTCCCGCCCGCTGTGCCCCTTCGCTGGGCCTGGCGGGGGCAGAGACACGGCCGGTGTGTGGACAAGTAACATTTATTAAAACATGCAAACCACAAGAGACAGCCACTGGGAGCAGAGCGGAAGGGGGAAGAGGGCCAGGCGGAGGGGGGAAGACAATGTGCCCAGCCCTGAGGCCAGGGCAGAGGCCTGGTGCCACTGGAGCATGTGACTTTTCAGAGCGACGCTGTGATGGAGGAACCAGCAGCGGGGTCAGGGCTGCACGTCTGGCGAGCGCCCCGAGGGGCTTCGCAAGGCTCAGATCTTCCCTTCTAGGGCCAGGGTCTTCAGGTCGGCTGGTGAGCAGGCGCACAGCACCGCGTGGGAGACGCTCCCCTTCTCGACCAGAGAGGCCACGGCCTCGCCCACCTCCAGGTGACTGACGTAGCCAGGCCGCAAATGCTCCAGGGGCGCCACCCCCATGTTAATCTTCACCTGTGGGGGAAGCAGACAGGTGAGGCCGTCCAGCCCGGCACCTGGGAAGAGTGGAGCAGAGTCTCTCGCCCCCGCTAATACCCATAAACCTGCCTCATCTGCTAGGGGCACCGTTACTTGTGTCCTGGAGCCAGGCACTGGCCAGACACTTGGTGGGGCCAGGGCTGCCCAAAGGGGCAGTCAAGCAGCGGCACTGGGCATTTTTGCTGACCTACATGAGATGCCAGGCAGTAGGGGCTAGCGCTAGGTCAGCAGGGCGGGGCAGGCCTCGCTGGGCTCTGCTCCCCTCCCCTCCAGGCACTGGAGAGGGGCCAGGGAGTGCCCCTCCACCCCACCCACCCCAGCCAGGGGGCACGGACCTCGTTCAGCTTGCAGGGCACGTCTGGATACTCCTCCCGGACCACCTGGCAGAAGGCCAGCGCGCCCGCAGCCCCCAGCGTCAGGAACCCCGTGCCTGGCATGAGGAGACGCTCACCAGCTCCTCCTGAAACAGAGAGCGCCTGTTGGCAGCGACAGGGCAGGGGGTGCGAGCAATGACTCCTTGCAGCTCCAGCTCACCAGCGCCCACGTGTCCCCCGCTGGCCCAGTCAGCGGCGAGGGGCACAGAGGGTCGCCGGCGGCTGGGCCTCCTCTCACCTGTGATGAAGGTGTAGGAGCCGCTGGGATTCCCCTGGACCAGGGGGAAGAACGCTTTCCAGGCCGTGAAGGTGCTGAGCAGCAGCGTTTCCAGGACCTGGGAGGGGGGCACACGGGTCAGACACGACTTTCCTGCAGCTGCGGCCCACCCCCTTGCCCCTGCCCTGCATCCCTCCGGGCCAGCCCGAGACAAGGCCCCGGGCCCCGGGGATGGCCGCCCTTGGGAGCCAGCCCAGCACTCTGGCTAGGCCATTCGTCAGCCCTGCCCTGGGATGGAGCCTGGGGTCGGGGCTGTTCCCTGCCCCCTGGGCTGAGCCTGGTGTCTCCACAGCTCTCCCAGCAGGTACTGTCCTGAGGCCTGGCACTGGGCGGTGCTACCTATCTACGGTTTCACAAGAGCACAATGGAGTCTGAATCCCGGCCTAGCTCCCTCAGCATCCCCGCCGGCCCTCCCTGCAGCCTCGCTGCTGCCTCCTCCCCAGAGCCAGCCGCATCGCCTGCCCGCACCCACCCGATGGAGCTCCTGCACCGTCTGCGTGTGGGGCGGCCCCCCCTGCCACCAGCTGAAACCCAGCGATGACACCACATCCGTGACCTTCCCAACACTCTTCAGCACGGCTCCCTTGGCAGCCTCCGCTCCCTCCTCGGACCCTGGAAGGATTTCAGCAGCGAGTAAGTGCCCCGGCCCCGGCCCCGGCCCCGTCCTGTGAGCAGGACCCAGCCCTGCCCTCGCTGCAGAGGGCTCCATGCAGGAGGGTCCTGGCCACTTCCATGTCCCTCTCTCTGGATGATGGGCCCTGCCCGCCGGGGAGCGAGTCTGGCCAGGAGCCCTGGCATGGGAGGAAGCCCAGACTGCCAGCTGGGCCTTGCTCGGGTCTAACTAGCCTGCGTGGACCTGGCTGCAGCAATGTGCTCTTCTAGCACGGAGCTACCAGCATGCGCCAGGGGCCAGCTGGCTTGAACTCGCCTCTTGGCTCCTGTCCTCTTCTCCAGTGGGAGGAAGCCTTGGAAAAAGGGGCTCCCCGGAGGGACAGCCTGGCACTGCCCTTATCAGCCCACATCTCCTCGGCCAGTGTCCCTGGGAGTCCTGCGGGCTGGGCCTTACCCACATCCCCGACGAGCGTGTGCAGACGTTCCCGGCTCGGCGCCGGCACAAAGCTTCTCAGTGTCTCCAGCCTGGCTCCATCGCGGGAGACGACAGCCACTCGGAAACCTGCGGGCGAGAGGGTGTTGGGAGACGCGGCCCAAAGTGCCCTGCAGCCAGCTGGAAGGGAGCTCACGAGCGTGGTCCCCAGCATGGCCAGCCTCTGCCAGTGCTCCCTGGACCCAGCACACAGCACTGTTCTGTTACAGGGAGGGGCAGCGGCTTGGCCCACTGGCCAGAGGTAGCAGGGCAGCTTGTGCTGGTGACTGAGGGGAGAGCCCCCTGGGTGAGGGAGAGAAGTGCTCCAGGTCTCCATTCCCCGCTCTGCCCCTGGCTCCCAGCCCAGGGGGTGATACCGACGCTCCGCAGGCGTCTGGGGGCTGGGCTGGGCTGGGCGTGGTGCTGTCGGGAGAGAACACGCCAGAGTCCTCTCTCCCCACTTTCAGCCTCACCCCTTCAAAGCCAGGGCCGGAACCAGAGCTGTTCATCAGGGCATTGCAACGGCTCTCCCGCCCCAGGCACCAGCCCCAGCCGCCTCCCGCCCATGGGTCTGGGTGGAGCCTTTACACATAAAGCCAACCCTCGGCTGGAGGGTGCTGGCATCCTAGAGATATTTGGGGCAAAGGGCCCAGAGCCAGGTTGCTGTGGGGTGAGCGCTGGGAACTTGGGACCCACCTAGGCAGTGGTCACTAGGTTGGAGCAAGTGAGAAAGGCCGAGTTGAGCGACACATGGGGGCAGCAGGCACCCACAGCGGGTTTCCCCTCGCACTCTCCCGTTTCCCACCCAGCAGGGTGCTCTCAGCTCCGCTCCAGCCCAGAGTCAGCCGCCTGCCTGGCCAGGACACAGCTACCCCAGATCTAAGTGTCTGCAGAGCTGACAGGGGCTGGGTCTCAGCAGGAAGGGGCCTGGCGTTACCTCCTAGCTGTGGGTCAGGTCCCCAGCAGCTGGGGTCTAATGTGAGTCTTTGCTCACGCCAGGGGGAGGATCCCAGCGTCGCTGCCCCTGCCAGCCTGTATGTGGCTGTGGTTAGAAAAAGCCACCAGCTCCCCATTGTCCCCTCTGCCAAAGGCCCCGTACCTCTCTCCAGCAGTGACTTCACGATCCCGGATCCCACCGTGCCAGCCCCTCCCAGCACCACGACCACCCTGTCCGAGGCAGACATCCCGGCGGCCAGACGGAGACCAAGAGAACAGCAGAGCCACGCCAGGGCCAGCCACCAACCGGGCTGGGGCTGCTCCCAGGCAGGGAAATAAGTAGGGAAGGGGCATACCTAGCTCCACCCACAACTCCCACAGCCACACCCACCACCCACTTAGCCCCGCCTCCTGCTTCTGCCCCCACCCCTCCTTTGCCTCCCGTCTCACCCATAGTGTCAGTTCAGAGTCAGTGGGCCTGTCGGGCCACCCTGGATGCCAGCGCACGGCTGAGTGAAAGGGTTCTCACCCCTGCCTCCAGGCCCCACTCAGCTCTGGCCCGTGTGGTCCATGCCAGCCCTCTCTTGGGCACTGCCTCCTCCTGGCAGTCAGCTGAGAGCCGCCAGGCCCTCACAGCTCGCTCCCTCTGCCCCCCTCAGTGGGTTCCTCGCCAGTGCAGAGGTGCCCAGAGCAAGCGCAGGATGTGGCTGCAGGTGCCCAGGGCCCTGGCCACGGTGCCACCTCCTGCTCTCTGCACCTCCTCACTGCCCGCTCCCTCCTCACCCTGCCTGGGCTCTGTGTCCAGCTCCCGCTTTGGGAGAGCCCCAGGGAGCCACCCACTCTGATCTCAGGCTCCTCGTGCCTGTCTGGGCCGCTCTGCACAGCCAGCTCCCCAGCACGCCCGCTGCTCCCTCCTTGTTCTCTTGGCAGGGCAGCCTCCGACACGGGCCCCCCCGTCCTTTGGGACGCCCCCGTTGCTGCACAGTGGGGACCGGGGCCTGCCAGCTCCAGGCAGAGGGGTTCCACTACACCAAGACCACTGTCCTGTTGACTCCTTAGCCCACTCTACAAGCCACAGACCCGTTCGCCCTGGGCTTCCATTCCCTCCACTTGTGCTGGTAGCTACCGTCTCTGGGGGGCTGCTTCCCAGCTCTACCCTCCTCCTGCTCGTTCTTGCCCCTCTCTGGGTGTCATACAGCAGCCATGAGCCGAGCTCCTTCTCCTCCCCTTCCCAGCCCCATGAGCCTGAACTCTGCCAGTCCTCCAGCCACTCCTCAGCGCCTCGCGTCTGTCCACCAGCAACCAGCCCCACCCAAAGCAACACAGCCATGTGCCCACAGCCTGCCGTGGGCTCCCTGCGGGCTTCAGGATCCGGTTCAAAATGGCCCAGCCAATCTCTCTGCTCCTCTTCCGGCTCCCGCCCACCTCCCCTCTCCCCTGCACCCTCGATGGGAGAGCCGGCTCCTCTGTCACTCTTGCCATGTGGATTGGTCTCACGGGATCTCTGCCATGGGAATATCCACCCTCTTTGCTCCCTCGTGGGTCCCTCTGCTGCAGGGCACTCTGGGGGTACCAGGGCCTGACCCACATGTGGGCCACAGACAATCCCTTCCCCACACCCAGGAACAGGACCAGCAAGACGTGGTTGGGGGCGGGGGTGTCTGGCTTTCAGTGAGGTTAGCACTGCCAGTCCTGGAGCTGGATGCCCCCCCCCCCAATCCGCCCCTCCAATGTGGGTGTGCTTACCGGGGCCAGGCCGACCTACCATTCCTGCCCACAGCCCCTCCATGCCCTGCAGCCTGGGACCTGCGCTCCCTGCGGGCTGGCCCGCCTGCGCTGCGGGGGCATTAGCACTGGTCTTTTCTCAGGCAGTGCCCGCTGGGGCAGGCTGGGTCCCGCCTCAGGAGCTCACTGTAAAGATAAGGGTGGCTGCAGTCAGCTCCTATGATGCCAACTGGATGCATCCTTTGGGCAGAGCAACCGCCTGGTGGGCATAGCCTGGGCGTAACCCTGCTCCAGTGGTCACAGCTCCCCGCCCAGGCACTGTGCCCAGTGGGGCTGGTTCTAGCCCCACGGCACCATCTGGTGTTCGAACCAGGAGTAGCCCCCTTGGTGCCAAGCGAGCTGTCACCACGGCAGGCTGAGGGTCCTGAGCTGGGACCCTGGCCAAGGCTGGGTGGGAAGGGGGCTGCGGGGTGCTTGGGTTTCCCGTCTTGGATGCATTTACCCCCTACCTGTGACCACTCCCACGGAGGTTCGGGGGCACCGTGGGAGTCAGCAGAGCCATGCTGTGCCCATGTGCCGAGGGGGGGAGGGCAGCAGCTAGCAAGGCCTCTGGGTCGTCCAGGCATGGAGGCCAAGTGAAGGGCAGGCGCTGGTGCCCTGGGGAGACCCTGGATTGCTGGGCACCACTAGTGGGACCAGGGGCTTCCTGCCCTCCCAGTGGCCCAGCCATGTTCTGGGGTGGGACGGGGCAGATGGGCGGGCAGACGTCCCCAGACCTGGGGTGCCTGAGGGTGAGCGGATCTGCCCCGGGGGCCATGGTGGGATGGGGGCAGGGGGCGGGGTAGGCGTATGGGAAGAAGCCCCAGGGCCAGCGCCCAGCCCAGGGCCCCCGTCGAGACAGGCCGCCCGGGCCCGGCAGGGCGGGGGTTAACCCGACAGTGGGCGGGGCGATAGGCAGCCCCGCCTCTCGGCACGTGACCGCGGGGGCGGAACGGGAGGAAACCGGAAGTTGTTGCCCGGCGGAGGAGCGGGGAGAGCCTGGGCCGGCAGGTGAGTGGAGCCGGGCTCCCCATCCCCCGGGCGGGGCCTCCGCCTCAGAGCCCCCTTGCCCCACGGGGGGGGGGTCTCTGTGTCTCAGCCCCGCCCCCTTACTCCAAGGAGGGGGGAGGGGTCTTTGTGCCTTAGCCCCTCCCCCATGCCCCAAGGATGGGGGAGGGGCCTCTGTGTCTCAGCCCCTCCCCCTTACTCCAAGGAGGGGGGAGGGGTCTCTGTCAGCCCCTCCCCCTTACTCCAGATATGGGGGAGAGGTCTCTGAGTTTCCACCCCTTCCCTGTACCCCAAGGATGGGGGAGGAGTCTCTGTCAGCCCCTTCCCTGCACCCCAAGGATGGGGGAGGGGCCTCTGTGTCTCATCCCCTCCCCCACACCCCAAGGATGGGGGAGGGGCCTCTGGGTCTCAGCCCCTCTCCTGTACCCCATAGGCTTTGAGAGGGGTCTCCATCTCTGCCCCTCCCCCTTTTACTCCCTATACCAGGGGGTGGGGGTGGGTATGTCTGTGTATCAAAGGTGTCTTTGGGGGTGGCCAGGACAGTCCTGGAGGGAGAGGCAAAGGTTGGCCGCACCTGTCCCAGCCTTCTTCCCTAGGCAGGGCACTGGCTGCTGAGAAGTGGGGCAGAGCAGTCCCTCCAGACCCCGGGGCGGCTGGCGTGTCTGAGTGAATCGCTAAGGGGGGAGGGGAGCTGTTCTGACTCTTGATGGTGGAGTTGGAGCAGGGAAGGGGTTGCCCAGGACTTTCGGGTGGCCCTGGGTGGGTGCTGCCATCCATGGGTTCTTAGCCCCTCACCCCTGCCCTCTCCTGGGCTCTAGGATGGGCTCCAGCTCCCTGGTGCAGCAGGAGTACAGGAAATGTCTGGAGAGGGATTTCCGAAGGGGTCGCTCTGGGGTCTGCACTGACCCGGCCCTGAGGGAGCTGCTGCGGCAGCGCCTGCTGGAGGATCCAGAGCTGCACTCCGCCCTGCGGAACGACGTCTTTGCCACGCTCGCCAGCAGCCTTCAGAGGTGGGACGACCTGCCCTTGGCACTTGGGGGGCTGGCCAGGGCCTTTGAAGTCCTTGAGCTGGCAGCTGTCAATCTACACCTCCTGCCTTGGCGCAAGGAGTTCAGCACGATCAAGGTGAGCGTTGGTGTGTGGTCATGGTGCTGCCATGCCGTCTCTTGGGCAGGCTGGATAGAGACAGGGAGCCGCTGAAACCATGTGCCGGGGCCATGCCTAGCAAAGCACTGAAGAGAGAGAGGGTCACCCAGGGACTTCAGCACAGATTCCCTGGGGTGCAAATTCCCCAAGGGGATAGAGTATTCGGGCCAGTCTCACGTGTAGCTGACGATTACACTCGTGCCCAGATGGAGCTGGGATTTTTTAAAGAGATCCTCTCAGTGGGAGAGGGGTGGTCTAACCCCAGGACGAGGAGTCAGGGGCAATCCCTGCTGCAGCAGCATAGGGGTCCGTTGGGCCTTTAGACAAAGGGATTCCACCACCATGGAGACCCCGCCTGTGCCTGTATGGCCCCAAGTGGCTAGAACGCGAAGGGGCGGAGGTACTTCGTCTCTGGGCGGCGTCACTGTTTGTGCGGCTGTCACAGAGTCTTGGGTCCCAGGATCTTAGCAACATGATTGGAAAAGCCCCAGAAATGGGCCTGGGACTAGCTCGTTCCTTATGCAGTGGGTCGTGTCTCCAAAGGAATCCCGACGCAGCAGGGGCTGGTCCCTGAGACACCCGCAGCTGATGTTAGACGGGAAGGTGAACAAAGGAGAGGAGGGGCACCGCAGGGCCACGCTCGCCCCAGTCTGACTCCACTGCCTTCCTGGGAGTTGAATTTCCTGCCCTGCCTGGCGGGCCCTGGAGTTGTGGCATCCTCTGGTGGCTGGGCTGCCTGGAGCGTCCTCCCCCCTGGGGCAGTCTGGAGGTGATCTGCAGTGACCATGCTTTGGGCTGTTGGGCAGGCACTGAGAATTCCAGGTGCTCTCAGGCTCCATTGGCTTGGGGGTGCTGACTGCTAACAGGGTAGCTAATTGCTCACTGTGTCAGTGTTTGTGGGGTGGAGGCAGGGGTGGTGCGGTCACCTGGTTAGAGTGGCTGGGAGTTGGCCAGCTGTGTGCTCAGCAAATAACGCAGCGCTTCCATTGCAGATGTTCTCGGGGGTGTACGTGCACTCCCTGCAGGCGGTGCTCTCAGACAGTGACATTGCAAAGAGCTTCCACAGGATGGGATACGTGAAGAGAGACGACCATCACCTCGTGGTGTCCCGGCCACTCCCGGGGGCTGAGCTCCTCCAAGCTGCCTGTGGCTTCTTTGCAGCAAAGGTGGAGTGTGAGATCCTGGGGGAGATTCTAACGCAGCTGAGGCCATGCCAAGTGTCTGCTGAAGACCTGCTCCAGGTGCGGAGGGGCACCAGGGACCTGCGGGACTGTGTGGAGAAGCTGCAGAGACTTGCTCGATGGCCGAAAGGCAGAGAGCCCAGAGCCAAGGTGGCCCCTGGCAGTGCTGAAAGCATTGATCTCTATGGGGGTGAGCCGAAAAGCCCAGAGCCTGCCAACCTGTACAGTGACCCCCTGGGAGCCAGGCTGCAGCCACCTCCATGGGGTTTGTCCTCCCAGGAGCTACACAGACCTCCCAGCTGGGAACAGAGCCCCAGCCTGTGGAGTGAGGCTGTTGGAGTACCTTGTCCTGAGGATCCCAAGGGAAGGATCTGGGACAAATTGGGGGCTAATGAGTCCGGCCAGGAGCAGCCTTATAGAAATGGGCCCGACTCAGAGGCTGCCCCCTTCTCTTTTATCTCCTTAAGACGGGAACTGAGCAGGATCAGTGACTCGGCCTCTCCTGCAAACATGGAGAGCACAAACCCTTCTCCGAGCTCCCCTTCTGACACTGCAGTCCTCCAGCCATACGGGGCCGCAAGCTGCCTCATGCCCTGCTCTGCTGGCAGGGTTATGCCCTCGGAGTGCAGAGCTGCCAGCGTCTGGCCCAAGGCTGCAGAGAGACCATGGGAGCTGGCGCCTGCTGCCCCATGGCTGGAGAGCAGCCAAAGGGAAGTTCTGGAGTCACCGAGCTACCAGCTCCATTCATGTCTGATCCGAGGTGATCTCCCCTCCTACTGCTGTGCCACGTGCTGCCTGCTCCACGCCAGCGGCTGTGATGCCATGCAGACCTGCAGGAGAAGCCACTGCATGGAGGAGCTGCGGAGCGAGAAGCAGAAGCTCCTGTGGTTAAAGAGGACCGAGGTGGACATGCTGCTGAACGAAGGCTCTGGGGCTCGACCCTAGCTATGGGACGAGCCACCTCCCCAGCGCCTGCAAATGCCGTGGGATATGCCAACCAAATCCTACCTCTGGGGGAAGCGTCAGGACTTGCCTGATGCCGCTTGGCTCTGTTGTAGGGGAAGCCTCTGGTGACAGAGCTGCTTTCCTCCCCCAGCCCGAGAGAGCCATGCTCTGTAGAAACTCACCCCAGATCCTCCCCTGCCCTACCTTCAACACTACCGCTCTTCCCTCCCAATTCCTAGGAGCCGATTCCAGGGACCGGCCTCCATTGTGTCTCTGGCATGATCTCCTGGCCCAGCTCTAGCTTCAGCTCTGCCAGAGGAGCTGGGACCTCTTAGCTCACAGGCTTCTCAGGACAGCCTGAAATATTGGACCTCGGTAAGCACAAGGAGAAACTTGCTCTTTTCCGAGCGATTCCTGTGAGTTGGTGGAAGGATGCTGCTCCAGCCAGGTGCTCTGAGGCGCGGCCCATGTGGACAGCTCAGCCCCTGCTCAGGAGAGAAGCACAAACTAACTGTCCACCAAAGGCCAGCCTGGGAGGAGAGAAGATGGCTTGGGGAAGATCTCATGCTGGACCTACCCATTGCTGCTCAGGCTGACTGGCCTTAAGGTTCTGGATGGTACAAAAGGTGCCCAGGGAAGAAGTGTCTGGGTTTAGGCTGGGCCCTCGCCCCTTCTGGCAATGGGGATTGGAGCTAGAGCAGCTTTTGCCCCAGACTGATGGGTCAGGAGATGACAAATGCTTTTAGCTGTATCTCCCTTTATTGGGTGGTGTCTCCTTCGTCCTGCTAGCCCAGCTGCTCTGGACAAGTTCACAGTCTTCAGGGAGTTAGCAAGCTAGGCTCTTGCACTGCAGTATCCCCTAGTACCAAATATCTTTCCTCATGAGCGCTGGGGCACTTTGGGGTCTCCAGAATCAATAGTTGCTGGAGCTTTGGAGGAAGGGTCACAGGTTAGTCCCATGGGCTGCAGTGCGTTAGGAGTTTCCTTCTCCTAGGGCTGATGCTCCAGCTTCTTGGTTAGCAGAGCTGTGGGGATTCAGTTACCCTCTCCCCAGACCTCAGCTCTGATGTCTCACGATTCTATTCCTCCGCCTAGGCCACTGCTTGTACCTTTCCTGGAAAGGTGGTGAGTGCTCTGAGGCAGAGCAAAGCTTCTCCGTCCCGTATCAAGGGTGAAGTGGAGTGGGCACTGGCTCCTGGCAGTGACAGCCAATCCCCTCCCCATGTGCACGTGCGCCCAACCCACCTGGAAACATGAAGGCAGCAGAATGTTGGACCCAGGAAAGCCAACGAGAAAGGGAGCTGCCTGTGGGTGCAGGGCATGGCCCCCTCTTGCTATGCTGTTTAGAGCAGCACTGCCAGGGTTCCTGACTCAAACTCAGGGAGGGGAAGCTGAGAACACTGGGAACGTCCCCCAGTTTCAGTGTGAGGTGGCTGGAATCAGTGCCAGCAGCCAGGCACTAAACAGAGCCGCCCTGAAAACACACCCCAAGTCAAATCCAGCAGTGATGAGGGCTGTACCTTCAGGGCAAGGGGAGAGTGCGCAATGGGATGGTGCCCCTGCCTTTCAGCTGGCCCACTGCCAGTCTGCACTGGCCCAGTACCCCAGCCCCTCTGGCTGGGTAAGGCCCCCTTCCCAACCTCACCTCATTTCTGCTCTCCTCAGAACAAAGGAGGAACATTGTCTATTGTGTAACCGTGGAGGTGATAAAGTGTTTTTCTTGCTAGTCTGGTATTCTGGCTCCTGGGCAGGGTGTGGGAACAGGAGCAGCGTGAGCTCATCCCATGCCCCACTAATTCCACCTGCCCCTTACCAGTGGCTCTTGCTTCAGACTTTCATGTCCTTAACTCGCTGATGTTGGGGGCTCTAGTTAAGAAGCTCCAGGTGATGAGGGTAGAGGGGAAGCTGCTGAGGGTGCAGCGTGTCACAGCCGAATGAGATCTCAGCACAGGACAGGCAGGACTGGCTCAGGCCCCTGCCGGGGTGGAGTTCCACAGTAGGCCCAGCTGCTGGAGGAAGAATGTCGCTGCTGCAGTACACTGGCTGAGGAGAGCACCACGCAGTGCCCCTTACCCGCAGCTTACTGCAGCCCCGGGGTGCTCAGTGGGGAGAGGGCTGAGCTAGGTCTCTACATTGTGCTTCCAGGCCTCTGCGCTCCCTGTCCTGAGAGCAGAGAGATGCTACACGAAGGGCAGCCATTCCTGCCTTGCGCTGGCCCGGCTGCCTGGGGTGAACAAGCTAGCTGGCCAGGGGAGCAGCTCTGCAGGACTAGCCATTACAGCTGACACCAGCACGACATTTTATTGAGGGCAGGATCACATGACCACACAGAGGAACAAAGAACCAAGGGACTTTCCTCTCACCAGGGAGCTAGGCAAGGCCTGCAGCAGCTTCCAGCTTGTAACAAACCCCACAGCCATGCAGGCTGGTGGGCACCTCTTGCCCCTGGCTGCCCACCTGGGGGTCAAGGCAAACACTGCAGGGCTGGAGATTCCTTCCAGCCCATAGAAACCTGTTCACACGCTGCCCTTTCCTTGGAGCTTCTGCCTGGCAGAAGGATCCAACCCAAGGGCTGGTGATGGTCCTGCCGCCATGAAAGATACGACTGGCACTGGGTGGAGAGGGTCACAGGATAGATACTAAGTTTGCCCTGATGCTGTCTTGGTGCAAAGGTGATAGAACAATCCACGGCCTGTCTCCAGCATGTCTCCAGCAGCTGCATTGGAGTGGAAGTTCGGGGTACAGTCCTAGCCAGCGCTGGACCCCACAGCAGGAGGCACCCTGAGAGTATCGACACGTCAAGAGGAGCTTGTACTGCATCTGCCTTGGGTCCTACAGCAGCTAGGCTAGAGCTGGTAATGAATCTTTCTTCAGCTCCCAGAGCCTTCCTATCCTCTGCTTTGGATGTTCCCTTTATCCACATCTTTGGCCAAACCTTACACAGAAGAACACAAGTTGGTGATTTATCCACATGGGAGTAGGCAATAACACTGGCTGAGGCTGTTGCCACTGTGGAGACCACCAGCTTCTGGGGACGGGGGTGGAAACCTGGGGTCCCTCAAAGCATGACCGGAGCCCTGTGGGGTATGGGAGAACCACATGCTGCGTTGGAGGCAGCAGAGCTGGGCCCCGGGCTGGGAGTGCTGCCGACCGCATGCTCCCTCAGGCAGGGAACAGCGCACCCAACGCATGGCGCCACGGGCAGCCTTTGGCCAGAAAAGTTTGCACATAAAAACTGAAACTAAACTTCCCAGGCACCAACTCCTGGGACTGAGCAGCCAATAGGGGGGAACAGGCGCCTTTCTGGGCGAGAGCAGTACATTGCCTGGGAGCTGTTTCCCCATTCCCACATGGGGCTGGACCTCTCCCAGACAGGCCAGTACACCCAGGCTCCTCTTCTGGCAAGTAACTGGGAAAACTGGCTCCCAGTCTGCACTCCCAACAGGAGCGAGGCTCCAGTCTTTTGCAAGCAGTTTAACCTGAGAAAGTGAAGTGGGGCAGCCCGTTAGTGCTTTGGCCTCCAGTCACCTGTGGTTCTGTCCAGTCCCCTTCACAGCCCCCTGCCAGCTGTGAAAGTCTGGACCCAGGAGAGGCCCCAGGGTGGGAATAGGAGGTGGCGCTGGGAGTGAGGAGCAGCAGTAGGGGAGGCTGCAGGTCAGGGCTGAGGCACTGGCGGAGCAGGGGCAGGGGCTGCTGCCCTGACTTTCTGAAGCACTCAGTTCTTCCTGAACGGAGGGGCTTATCCCTCCCCTGTTGTGTTACTGAAGGGCTGGGTCCCCGCTGGTCCCATTCCAGGGGGGAAAGAAGACAAGTCGTACCTGGCAGAACGTGCAACCTCAGGGCTTGCTGCGCTTGCCCTGGCTCTCTGCCCCAGCGCTGGTGGGAGCAGCTCGTTTGTTGCGGTGGTGGGGGAAGGTGGGCATGAGCTCCGGCTCACAGGCTGGGGAGAAGGAAAGAGGAAATGAGTCTCAGGAAGGGCTCCGAGTCCCACAGGCCCCAACGGCACAGCAGAGTCACTTACGCAAAGGCTTTTCTTTGAAGTAGGAGCTCTCCAGGCAGTCTCCCGCCGTCGCCCTAGGGAGGGAAACGCAGGTTACAGGAAAAGTCCATTGTCCCCTGCAAACACCCCCTCTGCTTCTTCAGGACACCTCTGTGTAAGAGACCTTCCTTGCACCCAAGCCGCTGCTTTCACTTCCTGTCCAGAAGGACAATGTGCAGGACTCCCATGCTGGGCTCCTTCCGCATAATCCCTGAGACCCTGCCGGCGCAACACAGTACAACCCTGTCCTATAAGGGTCAGACACCCTCACCCCCAGTCTTAGGGTAAAGGGGGCGGCAACGCCAGGGGCAAGGCAGCACTGACGGAACTGGCACTGCTCCTTAGGCACAGCTGGCCCTGCTGGTTTGCCTTGATCTGCTCTATCATCGGGGAGGAGCGGATTACAGTGTAAATGAGCCCCCAGCTCCGAGCTGCCCAGTGCTTACAGCAGCTGTTTACACTGGAGGGGAGCAGCCCTGCCTGGCAGGAGCCTCACCCACCCCACATACTGAGCAGCCCGGGGCCCACATCACACTGGCAGTTCCATGGGCTGCAGATGGCACTTTACCTCTTCTTGGGGTCATACATGAAGAGGAAGTTGAGCAGGCGAAGCCCAGCCTCGGAGAGCCACGGGAACTTGTGCTTGAGGTTGTTGTAGGGCTGCTTCCGCAGGGTGTACTGGCTCACGAGGGGCAGCTTGGAAAAGCCCTGGCAGGAAAAGGAGACACATGCGAGGGTCGGGGAATAGTGTGGCAGGCTGGGGGATGCAGAGTGAGCACTTACTGGCCAGATGTTTTCATTGGGCGTCCCCAGCAGCTGCACTATCAGGTCAATCTGGTGGATCTCTGAGCTGCCTGGGAGTAACGGCTTGTGGGCCAGCAATTCCGCGAGGATACATCCCACTGCCCTGGGGAGGGAACGGGCCTCCTGGGTTAGTGGGAATCAGGCGCACAAATCCCTTGCATCAGACTCCTCCTCTGCCTCCAGCAGCAGATCCCTCCTGTTGCTATAGACCCACCTTAGCCCTGGTTCAATAGGAGATCTTTATACAGAGGTGAACGTTGCTTCCTGAAGTACTGAGTGCCCTGGCCTCTATTGGTCCTTGACTGTCCCCCAGCTAGTTCTGCAAATGCAGAACTGCAAATTCCTGGCAAGAGTGTTACTCTCCAGTAGGAGATCCCCTTACCACATGTGCATCTGACCAAGTGGGTATTCATCTACAAAAGCTTATGCTCCAATACATCTGTTAGTCTACAAGGACTCTTTGTCACTTTTGCAGATCCAGACTAACACGGCTGCCCCTCCGATACTTACCACATATCTACACCCGTGGTCTGGGTCGTCGTTCCCAGCAGCAGCTCTGGGGCCCGGTACCTGTGCAATGTAACGAATGCAGGAATTACAAATCGGTGGAGCTCCCAAAACTTGTCCCCGATGCTTCTCATTGTTTCATTCACCCAGATTGACTGCAGGGCTAATCCACAGCTTCCAAAGGGGTCCATGATAGGGTGACTCTCTCAGGCCTAAGCAGAGCCTACTCACCAGAGGGTGACGACTTTAGGGGTCATTGGTTTTAGCGGCACTCCATGAGCACGAGCCAGCCCAAAATCCGCTGCAAGAGAGGGCAGATTCAAGGTCAAAAAGCAGGCCCACTACTGCCCTTGCCTCCGCATTACAAGAGGAAGCTGGAAGCATCTATGGAGCTTGAGCTGCATTAGCAAAGGTGACAGGGGAGCTCACCTATCTTCACACAGCCTTTATCGGTCATGAGCAGATTAGATACCTTCAGATCCCTGCCAGCGGAAAGAAGCCAGTTACTGGTGGTCGCGTTAGGGGGAATGCTTCACCTAGGGCCGTTCCATGTTGCCCAAAGTACCTGCCGCTCCAAGAAGGCCTCTCTCTGCCCCACTGAGAGCCAAGGAATCAGCCCAAGTGGCACAGCTGGCTTGCAATGTCCAGGTCATTACCCAGTGCCCCTCCCATACACTCCCTTTACTCACAGTGCCTTTCACTTTGCCCCTTACCTATGGATGATGAAGTTCTCATGAAGATACTGAAGGCCCTTGAGGACTTGTAAGATGATACATTTCACCTGTGAGAGGTGGGAGACCGGGTTAGGAAGACAGCATCACATTAGTGCTTAACATGTATCTGTATTGGTTGCTACCCTGCCCTCCCCATTCAAGTATCTCAGTGCTTCCAGTCGAGCATTAAGCAATCTGACTAACAGCTGCTGACAGCTTATGCCCTGGTTCATTTTATGCAGAAGCTCAAGGTCAATGCAAAGCCGTGCACCCCCATGTGGGCCCAAGACCCAAAACGTAACAAGGGGATGTTCTAACTACAGCAACGCTAACAGGGTTTAATGCAGGCAGCAGGCAATGCCCCATATCACAGAAGGCCAAGGGAGTTAGATTATTCTACCCTATGCTAGATGGGGGACAGAGGTCGCCAAGTTATGAAGAAATCAGATCACATGACCTGATGACTGACAGCCAATTTACAGACTGGCATCTGTCTCCCACTGCCCACCACCAGCTCCACCAACACAAACTGCCTCAGTGCCTCGGGGTTGAGAGCTGTGCGGCAATGCTGCAAGAACAATCGGAGACACCCTGGCTGTAAATTGAGCAGTAGATGCTGGCAGCCTGCTCACATTGGCTAGAGCCACAGCCCCCTCGTACTGCTGGGAGCGGTAATGCACCGTACCTGAGCCTCCGAAAAGGGCGTCTGCATGTTCTCAAGAAGGCTGGCGAGATCCTGCTCACAATACCCCATCACCAGGAAGATACTGCAGGAGACACACAGCACAGTCAGTCACCTCCCTGCGGTTCCACTGTGCTGATCAGCCCCACCATGGCTCATCCAGGGAGAGTACTGTGACACTTGGCAGAGATGGGGTGGGAGAGAGGACCTACTGCCTCCTCCCAAAGGGAGAGCAGGTGCAGGGCCAGTACTATGGGACTGTTACCTCTCCAGATGGTTCCCCACGACAACCTCCTTCAACTCCACAATATTGGGGTGCCGAAGCTTCAGAAGCAGGGTGATCTCCCGCAGGCTGCTGATGGGGATTCCTGTAGAGTGGTACTTGAGTCACGTATTAGAACTCCCCCTTCGGTCCCCTGGCCTGACTGAAGGCTCTGAGTGGCTGGGCAGGGCTAACCACATTTCTGAATAAGTGTTTTAAGAGAGCCTGCCCCACCCCTAAAATCCCAACTTTACCCCAGAGCTTCCTAGGAAGAGCAACTCCCCTTTTCCTCTCTCCTTACCATCTTTCTCCTTGTCCATTCGCACCTTCTTTAGTGCCACAATCTCATCTGTCTGGGTATCTCGAGCACGATCTGAAACAGGAACACACACCATGTGGTCAGTACCTGGAAGCCAAGCCTCACAGCAAAGCCAATGCCTGATCCACCACTGACACCGGTCACCATGTGAACCATTAACCATCACTTCTCAAGACTTCAGGGCGGGGCTGGGGGGACAGTGAACCCTGCAACTGATGTGCTCATCACTGGGGAACAGGCAAGATCCTGGAAGATGGGCTTCAGCCTGTGCTGGGGCTGCCCTTACCCCGAGGGACCTGTGCCACTGAGCATTTTCCAGTGTCTTGGGTCATGCACCCCTCACTGCAGGAAGCAAACCGGCTCCTGCTGCTGAAGCCTGCAGCAGAGACACTTACACACGATGCCATAGGTCCCTTCCCCAATTCGATTCAGCTTCTCAAACTCCTTCACGCTCCGGCACCTTCCCAGCTGAAAGCAGAGAGCTATATCAGAGAGGAGCCAGCCCCCTCCCCAGTGCTGTCTTGGGGGCCGTGTTCAATGATTGGGGTTTATAATTGCCAGTGTGAAGTTAGTTTCATCTGGAGCCCTCCAGAAGCTGGAACAGGTCATTGCTGCTAGACTGATACACAGCTATGTACCACCAGCATGAAACCATCACAAGACACATCAGTTACGTTCCTTAATGCAGGGCTTGAAGGTGCTCAGCTACTAGGGTGATGAGCATGGTCTAACAACTATAGCAGCACGTCTCAAACTGTGGGTCGGCGCCCCCTTTCAATGGGGTCACCAGGGCTGATGTTGGACTTGCTGGGGTCTGGGGCCAAAGCCTGAGCTCTGGATTGAATGCATCTCCTGCCACGCACCCCACTCCACCCCTCCTTCCCCC
>ML677343.1:33141484-33169877 GCA_007922305.1 Dermatemys mawii | reverse complement strand
ATTCTATTAAAGATGTGAAGGTGTCCATTTTAAAACAGAAAAACTTCCAAAACAGACTCCAACACAAAGCTGAGGAACTGGAATTAACTCATTGGTGTCTATACAATCAGTAGCTTCCCCAGAGCTCCTGGATGTCCAGCATTCATTTTCCTACTCAGTGCGTCTTCTGAGTGGATTTAAAGCATTTGGCCTGGGACCTATTTTACCCACCAAATTTACAGTAGGGACAGTGTGGTGTTATCTGGGATCTGAGTCCATTTTACACTATTTGTGGCCCGTTACGGCCCATTAAAAATCACATATTAAAAGGGGAACATCGTTGTTGAGTAGCTTTGGTATAAAAAAGACTTGACCTGGTTTAAAACTGTCATCATCCAGTGAGGAGCATCCATGAGCCAAGCACATCCCTGGTGTGACACCACTGAGGTCAGGTTTGTTTTGTGGTTTGAATGCTCTGCTGTTTGTCCCCTACCTTGTCCATGAGAACTGTCAGTAGACATCTGACTTCGCTGCAGTTTCTTCGCTGATTTAGAAACACCGGCTTTTGAGAGATTGCTGTGATCCCAGGGAGGACTTTGCTGTTTCTCAGATTGCTCCTGTTTTTTTGGCTGTTTGGACTCCCTGTACTTGTTACCAGCTATGCTCTGCTGGACTTCACCTGCAAGAAGAATTTGGGATGCAAAGAAAAGAGAGAGAGAAAATCCTCTTGAGTTGTTTAATGCTGTGGCACAGTATGCTAGTAGCCCGTAGCCACAGTCTTCTCCTACCTGGTTTTATTCATGGGCTTTTAAAATGCAGCTCCTGGAGATGTGAGAATGTTTACTGTTTATAAGATCCCTCATCCTTACTTGCCAGCTTGATGAGCTACCACCAAGGACAGGGCCCAGCATGAATTCCCGGAAGGGTCTGGTTTCTCTCTCTTCGCGCCTCTTTTCTTTTGGAGAAAAACTGAAGCCTTGACACTGCAGGAGGAAGATGCTCACTCTCCCCATTTCATACACATTTTGGGGATAAATTGGGGCTGTGGATATGAGGCAGACAGGCATGGAGCTGTGGAAATGGTGAGCACCCCACATGTAGCATTTCTTGTCCCTGGGCAATCAATGTCATTCTTTACATTAATTGCTTTTCATAGAGTCATGAATTATAAGGCAGGCTGAAGGGACTGTTGTTATCATCGGTGCATAACACAGGCCATCGGACTGCCCTGAATTAATTCCTGCTTCAAGGCCAGCAGTTGCACTAGAACCAGAAGTCTTTTAGAAAAACATCCAATCTTGATTTCAAAATGCCCAGTGACGGCATGACAACCCTTGGGATGTTGTTTCAATGGTTAATTACCCTGACTGTTAAAAATTTGCACCTTATTTCCAGTCTGAATTTGTCTAGCTTCAACTTCCAGCCACTGGAGCTTGTCACAGCTTTGTCTGTTAGATTGAAGAGCCTTCTATTATCAATTTTTTGTTCCCCAGGTAGGCACCACATTGGATCTCATGTTCAGGTGATTACCCATCTGACTATGGGTGGCCGGTCGCATAGGCTGGGGGAGGCTGTGCCTCCCGAAACAGCAAACCATGGCCCGCCCCCTGCATGCACACCACTCCCTGTGTGCGCTCTGGGGCTGGGGGACGGGGAGGGGCCTGCAGTCTCCCAGTGCTCCATGTGCTGTGGCCACTCACCCTCCCATGTTCCAATGCTCGGGGGGGGACTGCGGCCGCTTGCCCTCCTGGCACTCTGGACTTGGGACAGCTGGGGCCACGCACCACTCACCTTCCCAGCACTCTTGGATTGGGAGCGACTGCAGCCTCTGCCTTCCCATGCTCCAGGGTTGCGGGGACTTTTGGGGCTGGGATACTAGTCTGGGGTGGGACTGGGCCGATGGCCACGGTGGAGGGGGCTTTGGGCTCCAGCGGAGGGGGCAGAAGAGGCGGGGCGTCCTGCGGGCCTCCTCCAGCTGGTGCCTCATGTGCTGCCCCTGCACCTGACCCCCAAGTTTTGTTAAGAGTCACTGCAGTGGTTCCCAGGATAGAGTCCCCCATCCTGTAAGTGTAGCCTACTTTCTGTATTCCTAGATGTATGACCTTTTGTTTGTACTGAAACACATTGTTTGCTTGTGCCCAGTTTTCTAAGACATCTAGATCTCGCTGTATCAATGACCCGCCATTCCCTCAATCTTTATCAGTGATGATTTTATGTTTTCTTCCAGGTCATCGATAAAAATGTTAAATTGCACAGGTCCAGGAACTGATCCTTGTGAGACCTCACTAGGAACTCACCCATTCCATGATGATTCCCTGTTTACAGTTAGATTTTGAGAACTAGCAGCCAATTTTTAATCCAGGTAATGTGCACCATGTTGATGTTGTATCATTCTAATTATTAATCAAAATATGTGGTATCACATCAAGTGCCTCACAGAAGTCTACATATATTACATCACACTACTACCTTTATCAACCAAACTTGTAATTTCATCAAAAACCGCTATCAAGTTAATTTGACAAGTTGTATTTTCAATAAATCCATACTGATTGACTTAATTGTATTACCCGTCTTTAATTCTTTATTAATCAAGTCTCATATCCTTCCATTTTTTTGCCTGGGATCAATATCAGGCAGACATATCTATAATTACCAGGTCATCTTGTTTATTCTTTATAACTATTGGCACAACATTAGCTTTCTTCCAGTCCTCTGGAACTTCCCCAGTGTTCTAAGACTCACTGAAAATTAGTACTACCTAGCCAGACTGCTCCTCATCCAGCTCTTTTAAAATTCTTGGGTATAAGTTATCTGGATCTGCTAATTTAAAAATGAATGACTTTGGTAGCTGCTATTTAGCATCTTCCTGAGTGACTGTTGGAATAAAAAGTATTTCACCATCATCATATGATATGACTACTTCAGCTGAGCTTTTTCACAAATATGGAACAGAAATATTATTGAGCTCTTCAGCCTTTTTTTTTTTTTTTTTGCATTATTATTGACAGTTCAACCATCTCCATCTAGAAATGGACCAGTACCATTGTTAGGATTCCTTTTACTCCTAATATACTTTAAAAGCTATTTTTTGTCCTTAACTCTGCTGGTTATAGACTTCTCTTATGTCCTTTTGCTTCCCCTATCAACCTTCTTATCTATATTTCTATCAACTTCCTCTCTTTCCATTTGTTATATATATAGTTTTTAAGGCTGCTTTCACTGACCCTCTAAGCCAGGTTGGCTTTTTAACCAGTGTAGTCTTCTGTCTTGATTGTGGCTTTTGGGGCATCTAGTAATATATTCTTAAATAGTTCCCAATTATCATTCCCATTTCTCTGTTTAAATTCTTTCTCCCAGCTGATCTGGCTCATAATTCTTTTCAGCTTCATGAAATTGTATACGTGTGTGTATGCATATGATACAGATAGACACATTTGTTATTGGTTTGGACTTTAGGTGATTATTCTGTTTTCGTAAAACAAAGAACCAATAATGTTTGGTTCTATGGTCAGTTCCTCTTTATTTATCAAGATGACATTTTCTCATGTTGGATGCAATACTTTCAAAACACATGTTTCAGAAAAACAAAATCTGTGTCAACAGCGCAGCCCTCATGAGCAACCCACAACTGCAAACCACGGTGCAGAGCACGACCACTGCAAGCAACCCTATAGCAACAAATGCAGGTACACAAAAAGGCAGGATCTGACACGGATTGACCAAAAGTATGGGGACACGCTCCCATTCTGAGATGCAGGCCAGGTTTGGAGGATAAAAGTCCAACCAAGGTTCTGTATCTTTTATTGCTTATACAGACTGACAATGCTGAACTGAGATCAATAAAGGGCCTCCTTGGAAAGTGCTTTGAGATCTCTGAGTGCAAAGCATTATGTAAGAGCTTAGTTTTACTATTATACTATCTGCTGATCCAGTATCTCTGCATTTTGATAAGACCAGAAATGATATGTATCAACTGGAGAGAGCTCAGCTGGGTGAGCTCATGAAAAAGCATGTAATTCAGTGACTATTACTATCCAGGAAACGAGAAGTCTTTTCAATGGGAAGGAGAGTTGCAGTGAGTATAGGGATGACAGGAAATGCCCAAAGGTGTGGCTTAGGAAGATCAGTAATGTTGCCAGTAAGCCATCTTCTCCCAGTGGCCACAACTGCCAGCTGGGTTGGCTCAGTACTTGTCCTTCCCCCCCGGCCCCCATCACATTTGCGATGGCAAGTAAGAAACAGCTGCAGCCCAAACACACAATGTTCGGGGGGGAGGACAAAGGTTGGGAAGCCCAAGGAAAAGATGCTTAGAAATGGCCAGTAGCCTACACAGCTGTCACTAAAAAGCCATTGTGACAAAGTCTTTGACTGGAAAAGGGCATGCTCCTGAATGAGAAAGTTCTGGGAAAGGGAGGAAGACATGACTGAATTAATCAATGAACCAGGGGTTGGCAGCCTTTCAGAAGTGATGTGCCGAGTCTTCATTGATTCACTCTAATTTAAGGTTTCACATGCCGGTAATACATTTTAACATTTTTAGAAGGTCTCCTTCTATAAGGTCTATAATATAGAACTAAACTATTGTTGTATGTAAAGTAAATCAGGTTTTTAAAATGTTTAAGAAGCTTCATTTAAAATTAAATTAAAATGCAGAGCCACCCGGAGCGGTGGCCAGGACCCGGGCAGTGAGAGTGGCACTAAAAATCAGCTTGTATGCTCCCTTTGGCACGCACGCCATAGGTTGCCTACCCCTGCACTGAACAATATCAGATGGTACCATCGCTACCTCCTGCTTGGTGTTTATAGAGTCACTAGCTTCCCCAGGGTTTCTGGATGTCCAGCATTCATTTTCCTACTCAGTGTCTCTTCTGAGTGGATTTAGAACATCTGGTCTGAGACCTGTTTTACCCAGCTAACTTCTGAGGGGACAAAATGTTGCTATCTGGGATCTGGGTCTATTTCACACAATTTGTGGCCTGTTATGGCCCATTCAAATTCACATATTAAAAGGGAACATCACTGTTGAGTAGCTTAGGCCTAAACAATGACCTGCTTTAAAACTGGTGCAATTACTGAGGATCATCCCTGGGACATTAATGGGCCAAGCACATCCCTGGTGTGACTCCACTGAGCTCACTTTTGTTTTGTGGTTTGAATGCTCTGCTGTTTGTCCCCTACCTTGTCCATAAGAACTGTCAGTGAACATCTGACTTCCCTGGAGTTTCTCTGTTGATTTAGAAACAGAGGCGTGACCAGGTCTGCCGTGCTCCCATGAAGGTGAAGAACTTTGCTGTTTCTGAGATTGCTCCTGAGTATTTGGTTGTCTGGACTCCCTGCTCTGGTTACCAACTACACTACCCTGGACTTCAGCTGCTAGAAATTGGGATGCAAAGAAAAAACAAACATTGATAACCCTAGTCAGTTGTTTAGTGCTGGACACAGAACATTAGTAGTCCTTTGTACTGCTCCCACTTGTTTCTGTACATGGCTATTTACAATGCAGCTGTTAGTGATTTGAGAGTGTTACTGATAAGGTGGTCACTCATTATTACTTGGCTGCTCGAGCACTTAGAGAGAACAGAGTCCAATAGGACTTCTTGGAAATGGCTGGTTTTTTCTCTTCTCATCCTTTATTTGAGAAAACTGGAGCCCTGTCAGTGCAGATAGAAAGTACTTGCTCTCCTCAATGCATATACATTTGGGGGATTTATTGGAGCTATGGAGTGAGGCACAGAGCTGGGGAAATTGCAGGTTGCAGTTCCCCGGCAAACTGCACAACTGACCCCTCCTTATTTTGTAGCGTGCTTCCCCTCCAGGGTCTCTGCCCCCTAGCCATCATCTGGCTCTGGTGGAATGACAGGATTCTCCCACTCTCAGGTTGGGCCCTGCATTACAGTCCCCTGCTACTTACATGATTGCCTCCCCTGGTCTTAATGGCTCAGACCTTGCAATTCTGCTCCTTCTGAGAGCAATGGAGTAGTAAATACAGTGTCTAGTCAGCCTACTTAAAGCACAGCATAATTTGTTTGGCACACAAGTATTTCAGAGAAAACGCATCTTAAAAACAATAAACCAGATTGTTCACATGTCTAGCTTAATTCTAAGGCTTCCCATTCCCAGGCTCTGGGACAGCTCATTTCTTTAGACTCCCCCTCTGTGTTTCTCTCTGTCTCTCTAGACACTTTGAGAAGTGACTCCCCTTCTCCCTCTGAGAAATCCTTCTTAACGCCTTATTATTCTTTTGATCTCCAAGTTCCCATCCTGGTAAAACAAGCTGACCATCTTCCTGACAACAGGATCCTTAATGTAAACAGCTTTTCTGTTTGCTCTTCCTACAATCTCCTATTGTTAGGTCAGTAGTACATAGGAAATTCTAATAACCAACCATAACTCTGCAGTAACTTTACCTTACTGACCAGGTTCCATACAGGGTTCATGCAGTTATTACACCTCAGTATTGTTAGATTACATAGCAATTCCCCATCCACCACCGTAGGCACCCCAAGTCTATTATCTCTTGTGCCTCGACTCTCAGTGTGATTCTTTATACAGGTTGTTTTCAAAACAAATCCTTAAGAAAATCAAAATCTGTGTCAACAGACCAGCCATCATGAGCCACCCACAACTGCAAACCAGGGTGCACAGCACAACCTTTGCAAGCAACCCTATAACAACAAATCAAGACACACAAAAATTAAAGGGAGATACAACACAACTTAATAAAGGACTTGGGGCACTCTCCCACTCTGAGATGCAGCTCAGGTTTGGAAGTGCAGCACATGTCCTGTATCTTTTATTGCTGGGACAGAATAGAAATGCTGAATTTACACTTGGCGCCTAAATGCCATCTATACCCAGAGTGGAACAAAGCAATCTTCCCTGAGAATGACAGCGTTGGTGGGTGCAGAGAGGCTCTGTTCCCTGTCCCCTGACTGCCCCTATCCCTATCCACACCACTGCCCTCTGACAGGCCACCTGGGACTCTCACGCCTGTCCAACCCCCTCTCCTCCATTTCCCATCCCCTGACTGCCCCCTGGGACCCTCTGCCCCTTATCCAACCCCCCGGCCCTGGCTCCCTTACCACGCCACTCAGAGCAATATGTCTGGCAGCCGCGTGGCCCGTCCGGAGCACGCAGTCCCGCCCCCTAGAGCACTGCTCGCACGGTGGCATAACTCTGGGGTGGGTGGACAGCAGGGGAGGGGGAAGAGGCTAGCCTCCCCAGCTGGGAACTCAGGGGCCGGGCAGGACAGTCAGGTGGGCCGGATGCAACCCACAGGCTGTAGTTTGCTCACCCCTGCTATATACTGAAATGTAAGTACATTATTTGTATTCCAGATGATTTATTTTATAATTATCTGGTAAAAATGAGAAAGTCAGCAATTTTTCAGTAAGAGTGTGCTGGGACACTTTTTTGTATTTTTATACCTGATTTTGTAAGCAAATAGATTTTAAGGGAGGTGATACTTGGGATACACAAGACAAATCAGACTCTTGAGGGGGTGCAGTCATCTGGAAAGGTTGAAAGTCGCTGCTGTAGCACTTGTTGCTCACTGCACTCCAGCTCTGTAATTCTGCAAATCTGTGAGACCCAGCAGTGAACTCCAATGCAGTATGAGGGAATGCTTCTGGCATGTTCCATCCAGAGATGTATGAAAACTTATTCTAGAGAAAGGAGTGAGATACCTTTGTTGGATCTTAGACTCCCATTGGTAGAAACATGGATAGCAGGGGCTTCCTGGACCTTCCACTTTGGAGACTCATCTAAGAGAACTTCCAAACGATCAAAAAGGCCAACAGCCTGTCCTCTTTTCTTCTGGGAAAATCACCTTTTTTTGCTTCTATTCTGACTTTTACTTGAGGCTCTCAACACCACTTTTCCAGCCTTCCCTAATTAATCACAGCCCCTCTGTGGGGAACCTCAGACACAAAAAAGTCATAGGACTTTGCCCAAGTCCATACAGCAAATCAGTAACAGAGCCGGGAGGAGTCCTGCCTTGCAGTCCCTTTTCCTTCCAGCAGACCACATTCCCTCACAGAGCTGGGAATTGAATGCACGAGTCCTGACTCCTATTCTCTGCTGCTTTAACCACAAAAAATCATACTCAGTAACCTATTTGTTGCATTGGCACGGATCTAACTATGCCAACGGGCACATAACATTAACCCTTCTTACCCTAGTGGAATGCGTCTCTCTGTTAGCACAGAAACTACACTGGGGAAGGAGAATGCTTTACCTCTCACATCTCCATGTTTGCTCTGGAATTGCCCCATAGATAAGCCCCCAGTCCTGGTCCCATGTGCTGGGCTCTGCAGCTCTCTTGCTTGCCCCATCAAGGCCCTTTTGTGACTCATCAATAAGCATCATCATCACAGGCATAGTAAACTGATGCTGCTGCCAGAGGGACCTTAGCACTATGAGGTGAGACTGCGAAACACATTTTTGGCTCTCCTTACCCCTAAACTAAACTGACTCCTAGCCACCACGAAGTAGAGGACCAGCCTTGCGGTTGGCAGAGGATCAGCCAGAAGATTACTTGGGTTCTCACATACTTAAACTCATTTCATTTAAAAGGGTGGGGGAATTTTTGATCCACCACCACCTGCTGCCAAGGAAGCAGAGCCTGGAAGCTCATGGGTTTGGTGCTTCGTTGTCAACATGCTGAATGGAAACGTTTTAAAGACACCATAATAGAGGCTAAACTTAAATGTATACCACGAATGAAAAAACAGAGAGAACCAAAAAAGTGCCACCAGGGCTAACCAACAAAGTAAAAGAAGCAGTGAGAGATAAAAAGGCATCATTTAAAAAGTGGAAGTTAAATCCTTGTGAGGAAAATAGAAAGGAGCATAAACTCCGGCAAATGAAATATAAAAATATAATTAGGAAAGTCAAAAAAGAACATGAAGAACAGCTAGCCAAAGATTCAAAAAGTAATAGCAATTTTTTTAAGTACATCAGAAGCAGAAAGCCTACTAAACAAGCAGTGGGGCCAGTGAACAATCAAGATGCTAAAGGAGCACTCAAGGATGATAAGGCCATTGCGGAGAAACTAAATTAATTCTTTGCATCGGCCTTCACGGCTGAGGATGTGAGGGAGATTCCCAAACCTGAGCCATTCTATTTAGGTGACAAATCTGAGGAACTGTCCCAGATTGAGGTGTCATTTAAGGAGGTTTTGGAACAAACTGATAAACTAAACAGTAATAAGTCACCAGGACCAGATGGGATTCACCCAAGAGTTCTGAAGGAACTCAAATGTGAAACTGCAGAACTACTAACGGTAGTCTGTAACCTATCATTTAAATCAACTTCTGTACCAAATGACTGGAGGATAGGTAATGTGATGCCAATTTTTAGAAAGGGCCCCAGAAGTGATCCCGGCAATTAGAGGCTGGTAAGCCTGACTTCAGTACCAGGCAAACTAGTTGAAACTATAGTAAAGAACAAAATTGTCAAACATATAGATGAATGTAATTCATTGGGGAAGAGTCAACATGGTTTTTGTAAAGGGAAATCACGCCTCACCGATCTACTAGAATTCTTTGTGGGGGTCAACGAGCATGTGGACAAGGGGGATCCAGTGGATATAGTATACTTAGATTTTCAGAAAGCCTTTGACAAGGTCTCTCTCCAAAGGCTCTTAAGCAAAGTAAGCTGTCATGGGATAAGAGGGAAAGTTCTCTCATGGATCAATAACTGGTTAAAAGACAGGAAACAAAGAGTAGGAATAAATGGTCAGTTTTCAGAATGGAGAGAGGTAAATAGTAGTGTCCCCAGGGGTCTGTACTGGGCCCAATCCTATTCAACGTATTCATAAATGATCTGGAAAAAGGAGTAGACAGTGAGGTGGCAAAATTTGCAGATGATACAAAATTGCTCAAGATAGCTAGGTCCCAGGCAGACTGCGAAGAGCTACAGAAGGTTCTCTTAAAACTGGGTGACTAGGCAACAAAATGGCAGATGAAATTCTATGTTGATAAATGCAAAGTAATGCACACTGGAAAACATAATCCCAACTATACATATACAATGATACGGTCTAAATTGGCTGTTACCACTCAAGAAAGAGATCTTGGAGTCATTGTGGACAGTTCTCTGAAAACATCCACTCAATGTGCAGTGGCAGTCAAAAAAGCAAACAGAATGTTGGGAATAATTAAGAAAAGGATAGATAATAAGACAGAAAATATCATATTGCCTCTATATAAATCCATGGTACGCCCACACCTTAAATACTGCATACAGATGTGGTCGCCCCATCTGAAAAAAAGATATATTGGAATTGGAAAAGGTTCAGAAAAGGGCAACAAAAATTACTAGGGATATGAAACAACTTCCATATGAGGAAAGATTAATAAGAGTGGGACTTTTCAGCTTGGAAAAGAGATGACTAAGGGAGGATATGCTGAAGGTCTATAAAATCATGACTGGTATGGACAAAGTTATTTACTCCTCATAACAAAAGAACTAGGGGTCACCAAATGAAATTAATAGGCAACTGGTTTAAAACAAATAGAAGGAAGTACTTTTTCACACAATGCGCAGGCAGCCTGTGGAACTCCTTTCCAGAGGATATTGTGAAGGTCAAGACTATAATAGGGTTAAAAAAGAACTAGATAAGTTCATAGAGGATAGGTCCATCACTGACTATTCGCCAGGATGGGCAAGGATGATATCCCTAGTCTTTGTTTGCCAGAGCTGTGAACGAGTGACAAGGGATGGATCACTTGATGATTGCCTGCTCTGTTCATTCCGTCTGGGGCACCTGGAATTGGGCCATGTTGGAAGACAGGATGTTGGGCTAGATGGACCGTTTGTCTGACCCATTTTAGCCAGTATTATGTTCTAACATTTAAACAACTTCCAAGGGACAAGATGGCGGGGGTGGTAATTGGGGGTGGTCTGTGCATTCTGAATAATTGAGGCTGTTTTCCCTGCCCTTTTCTCCAGCTGTTTAACTACAGAAGCCAGCGTTGCCAGCAATATGAATTTAAAAGAGCAAAGATTAGATTCACTGATCTGAACATTGTGGGCCCTGCTTCAGTGCTTCATTGGTGGTCAGGGCTGAGCCATGGCACCTCTAGGCTTGCGGCATTAGTTATGAAAGTAAAAAAAATTACTTGAGCCCCGACACTCAATTACTGGAGCTCCAGCACCTCTCATTCAAAATTAAGCATTGCCCTGCTTATTCCCTTATCCCCCTTTTCTCTTTCCACTCTACCTCTCTCCAGTCAGCCTTTTCCCTCCCTCCCTCCCTCCCTCCTCTTTTCTTTCCTTAGTCTTTGCAAAGCAGCACTCCTGACCCTTTCCTCTGGGTCTGTCTCTTCCACGCTGTTCACCCCACCCCTGCACTCAAGCCAGGCTGTAACCAGGGGTACAATTAGGCCGGTACCCTCTAGGACCCAGTACCGGCAAGAGATTTTTAGTGGGTACAGAGTACTGGAAAGACACTCTGCTCCTTAAAGGCGCAGAATGGGACTAGGGAGGATATTCATTCTTTATATGACTTTAACATTACAATACCTCTGCTAACCAACAAACAAAGGCTTTGTTTGTTAGCATCTGTATTGTGTTGTTACATCGGTCAGGAGTCCTCAAGAGGGGATGGGGGGGGGCTGAAAACGGCTCCTCCGCCAACCCCCATATTCCATATAAACAGACAGAAATACTACCTATCTGGGGGGAGAGTGAGTAGTTAAGCATGTTGATGTTTGTGTATACAAAGGGGGTGTCAGATGGGACCGGGAGAGCGTGGGGGCCCAGGCTGGGAGGAGTCACATGGGGAGGTATATGTATATTTATACCTGCCTACTTTTTTCCACTCTACGCATCTGATGAAGTGGGTTCTAGCCCATGAAAGCTTATGCCCAAATAAGTGTGTTAGTCTGAGGTGCCACGAGGACTCCTCATTGTTTGTGCCCCCCCCATCCCTCCCATGAGGGCAGTACCCGCAAGAAATTATTTCTACTTCCACCACAGGCTGTAACCTACCCCCCCTGCTCCTCCCCACCTCCATCCCTCTCTATTGCCGCTACCCAGGAGCCCTCGCCGAGCCCATTCTACACATGGGGAAACTGAGGCACACAGCAGGAGCGACTGGGCAAGACCACACAGGGAGCCAGCCGCCGCCAGCGAGAGCAGAACGTTCGGAGCTCGCCCCCTCCCTGCCAGGGCCGCACGAGAGCCTCGCCCTGGTCACGTGACTCCCCACCTTGCCCGGCCTCGCTGTGGGAAGCCGTCCTCCATTTACGCATGTGTTGAACCGACGTGAGGCGGGAAACCTCGCGAGAGCCAGCGGCGCGATGACGCAACAATCCGGAAGTGTCTGGAGAACCTGGAAGTGGTCGCTGCAGAGGCTGGTCCAGGATGGACGGTAAGAGAAAGACCCCTCCCCCCTCCGGGCACTGTTCCGGCCCGAGCCGCGCCGGGGGCCTGCTGCCCCCCCAGGGGAGGGGGCACTGGGCGGGGCTGGGACCGCGGCCTCGGGCTGAGGGGGAGGTCGGGGTAGCGCCAGGGGTCTGTTGCCCGGGTGCTGTGGGGGGGTTAGGGGGCCGGGCCGGGCCGGGCCGGGCCGGGAGGACAGGTCGGGACCGTGTCAGGGGGCTGTGCCCGGGACTGCAGAGGGGTCCGGGCTGGGACCGGGTCTTGGGGGGTGGGAAAGGAAGGAGGTCAGGGCCGGGTCGTAGGACTGGGACCTGGGGGAAAGGAAGGAGGTCAGGGCCGGGTCGTAGGACTGGGACCTGGGGGAGGGGAAGGAGGTCAGGGCCGGGTCGTAGGACTGGGACCTGGGGGAAAGGAAGGAGGTCAGGGCCGGGTCATAGGGCTGGGACCTGGGGGAGGGGAAGGAGGTCAGGGCCGGGTCGTAGGACTGGGACCTGGGGGAGGGGAAGGAGGTCGGGGCCGGGTCGTAGGACTGGGACCCGGGTCTGGGGGTGGGGGGAGAAGGTCAGGGCTGGGTCAGAGGAGGGGTTGGGGGTTGGCGGTGGCCATTGGGGAAAGGAGAGGGAAATCCGTTGGTGACATCAAGGCATGTGACGATGTGACATGGGAGGTGAAATTCCAGAGGGGGCCTGCCCAGTGGTGGTAGGCAAGTCGGGGAGGGGGAGGGTTTACCTGCAGTGGCTCTGCTCAGTCCTGCCCAGTAGGCTCCTGGGGAGGAGGATGGTGGAGACCCCATCACGTGTGTGGCACTGGGTAAAACTGGGGCCAGTAAGTGTAGTCCAAGGGCCCGTACTACATTGCCCAGGGAGAGAGAAAACTCAAGGGCAGCTTGTTTGTCCCTGGCCTTTCCGATTTGTTGAAATAGGTCCAAGTATTTAAGAAAACTAAAATGTATTTAGACCCCCGCCCAAATTCCTGAACTGATCCATTTCCTCTTGCATGAACTGGCTGGGTGAAGCTGGCTGAGAGTTATTTACATGGATATCTGAGGTGTGCTGGGTTCTGGGTCAAAGGTCACCATGGAATGTTAATTAGAGAAACCACAGTAACAAGTAACACAGCTATTTCAGTAAAAGCCAGGAAGCTGCCTTCTGATGAGTCACTTGCTAGTTGCTAATAGAATGTGGTTTCTATTAGCTCAGCTCCAGGATTAAGATCCCGTGCATGATGTGCGTCAAATTGAGAGAGAACTGCATAGTGAAGTCACTGTCCTGTACCGTGAATGCTGTGATACTTGTGCATATGCCTTAACTTATGGTAGATGATAATTTTTCCAGTCAGTATCTGATGTTCAGTGAGTCCATTTCTTTCAAAGAGCCCTGTCCAAGGGATAATTCACTAGCTTGTATGGCTCCTTCAGTATTCTGAGCCAGTCCCCAACAGACCAGTTCAGATAGAGCTGCCTGTTACCCTGGGTGCTCAGGGCCTTTGTTATAAGTGCATATGCCTGACCCTCATTGATTAGTCATGAAATTGAAAGCAGGAGTCAATCCCTTGGGAGTGTTTCCAATAAAACTCTCCAGTAGCCTTTTTAACAAGCTCTCTGAGATGTCTCCTATTCCATTCTAGGTTGTTTTTTCAGTCCCTTACTGTGTACAATGGTCCAATTACCACTGGCTTTACAACCACATTTAAAAATCAGCATCAGTGTCGTTGAGCTCAGTTGTAGCCAAATGAGGCTCCAGCAGGGGTTGGTCAGCTATGTGTAGATAGGTCTTTAACACAGGAGTTTCTACCTCTGTGCTCTAGCATGACAGGAGAGGAAGGATTGGCCAAGTGGTTAGGGCACTAGCTGTGACTTGGGAAATCCAGGTTCAAGTCCTTGCTCTTCCACTGGCTGGCTGTGTACCCTCGGGCATGTCACTTAGTCTCCCTGTGCCTCTGTTCCCCATCTGTACAAGGGGATAATGGCACTGGGTAAAGATTAGGAGGTGCCTACAGTCGAGGGTGATGGAGGCCACCTGGAATACCTTAGCAAGGTAGCCTGAGGAGTCCCCAGTGCACAGGCAAAGGCTGAGAATGCAGTGGTGGCAGCTGAGGGCTGTGGCCTCTGTTTGTCCAGAAGAGACTTTCCTGAACAAGGAATTGGGATGTGCAAGCAGCATAACCTCACTGTGTCCAGCCCCCCTCAGGCACAAAGAATGTTGGTGTGATGCTTTTGAGGGGAAGGCGGGTGTGTGAACTTGGGAGACTCGCCATAGAAGATGCTTCCCAAAACCGCAGTTTGTGGCATGAAAGATTGTGTGATCTTTGTTATTGACTAACAGCAACTCTCCAAACCTGTGATCTGAGTCACCTCCTCTCTCGTTTCAGATACACTCTTCCAGCTGAAGGTGAGTGTGGCCATTACAGAATGCCCCTTTCTGCCCTGGCATAGGGATTCATTATTACATACCTCCCAGCACGAGCTGCCCAGCATGGCCTTGGTCATTGAAAGTCGACAAGCCCAGCTGAACTGTTGCTCTAAGACCCTCTTATGGTGACTGGCTTTGTCCAGACCTACCAGCCATACCACAAAACTGTCTTCCTGGAACAGGCTGCATAGGAGCCTAGCTGACAGCCAGACCCTATACTAGTCGGGTTTTTGTGGGCTCCTCTAACCACCGGGGGCTAGGGTTGATCATCTTTAAGAAGCATCTACTGTGGGTCTAGGTTCATTCCTTGTTTTTAAATTTGTCTTCTCAAATGCTTTCTGCTCCAGCCTTCTCCCACCCACTTGATGGAGAGTTCACTGACTTGGAGAAACCTCTCCCAGAACCTTCCTTCATACCTTCAACTCCTATCCTTCCATTGTTCTGTTTTCAGAGGCTTTATCTCCTCCTTCCCGTGTTCTCCCTCCAGCAAGGGTGTGATATTCTCCCAGAGCAGGGGGGCCACTGGGCTTTCTCTCCACCGGGCTGGGGAGAGGTCAACAGCTACATAAAGATCCCAATATTTAAGGCTGTGGTGGTGAAAGAACAGGAACCTGTCTCTCTTATTTCGGAGGAGAGAGCAGTGCAGAGGTCCCTAGCGACGCTGTGATTTAGACCCCGAAGACATCATCGATCATGTTGCAAGCCCTTGACTCTTCTGATGTAAAAGTGTAAGGAAGTGGCATTGCTGCTCACGATTGCATAAGGTGCTTAACCCTCACTGTGTGAGCTGCAAATCAGTTAAGTGCATTAGGCTGGACAGGCCCTTCACCTGGTAATTGGATAAAATGAAACAGGAATTTATAGATCATATTCTGCTGTGCTCTGTGCTAATGAAGAGAGGCAGAATATGTATGGTACCAAAAACTACCTCCATTCCTAGAGGGGAGACAGAAATCCCTCCCTCCAGAGCTTTGCCTTTATGAAAATCTGTTTAAAATAACTATGGCAACTCCGCCTCTGCAGTGCCGGGCCACAACAGGAAGTGGGAACTATTTATTCAGAGAACACTTATCACCTGTTCTGGAGCCACCTGGGCAGTGTAAACCCAACCCAGAATTGTCTCTCATGGCAGGGGACATGAAGGAAAGACTGCCAAGTTCAAAGCAAATTTGAGCAGTGGGTTGGACTAGATGAGCTCCTGAGGTCCTTCCAACCCTGAGATTCCATGATTCTAAACTTCTTCCCATCACTCCCCTCAAGCACCAATCAGTCCCTTTCACTCACCTCTGAGAGAGCCTGGGAGCATGCCCTGAAGATCCCTAAACCCAGGCTAAGGAGACTGTTCCAGGCGCCTCATCGAGAGCCCCCAGGTCCCTGCCTCTTAAACCAGGAGGCTGAAATCTCAAGTGCCTCCACTGCTTGCTACTGCTTTGTATATTGCAGCAGGAGAGAGAGAGGACAATGTGCTTTAGCCTGTACCGGGCCCCAGGTACTACCTGTCTGGCCAAGGAAGCCAGGCCTTCCTTCAGAGCGCTCCACCTCTGCTCCACCCATCAGCCCAAGGGGCTACTGCTGCTCACCGAGTCCCTTTCCTCTTGCTACCTCCACTCTATGCCCAGACACGTCCATAACTGTGGCAGCTGCCCAGCCAGTCTCACTGCACTTTAGAGTTGTATAAAGGACAGCTGCCAGCAGAGGCTGCGGGCACCGTACACACGCTTGGCTAGGACAGCCCGTGGGCTTCGGTGAGAGTTGTGGGAGCCTCTGCTGCTGTTCGTGTTTGACTCTTTCATGGCCGAGCTCCCAAGTCTGTTTTTCTTAGTTCACAGCAAAGCAGCTAGAGAAGCTAGCCAAGAAGGCCGAGAAGGACTCGAAGACTGAGCAAGCCAAAGTCAAGAAGGTAGGTCAGTGCGGCTGAACGCTAAAGGTGGTGGAACTCCCTGGCGGAGATGAAAGTAACGCACACAGACTGTCTCTGAGTGCTCGGTGTCTTTTCAGCCATCGCGCCCTGAGCCCTGTGCTGTCAATCCATGGCTCTGTATCGGAGGGATTAACACAAGGGATTATAGTAGATTCCACTTAATAGCACCCTGGATATTAACAGCTTCAGGTTAATGGCACCACTTGGCTTGGAGCCATCCCTGCCCCGTTGACTTTAATGTTAATAGGATTTGGATATTGTCAATGGGATGGCGCCTGTTAACCAGGCCCCAGCTGCAGGCAGGTGTGTGGGCCTACAGCCCAGGAAGGAAGTGCTGGGATGTGCCTTCCCTGGCTGCAGCCTGCAGACCTGCCTGCGCAGGAGGTAAGGGGCTGTGGACCCCGAGGGGAGGCTGTGGGCCGGGCAGTAGTGGGGAGAGGGGCTGTGGTCTGGATACTGGAGCTGCACCATACCTCTCCCTGCTTTCTCTGGACTGGGGGCTGCCCCCAGGTACGGAAGCACTAGGATGTGCTGAGCCTCAGCCCCCGAAAGGCACAGGCCCCAACACGCCCACTCCCCATAGAAAGCCCCAGCCTCTGGGCTGCACCCATGCTCCCTGCTGTGCCCGGCCCACAGGCCAGTTTGCAGGGCTGCAGTCAAGGAAGCACATACCGGTGCTGGCTGCCCTGGCTGCAGCTCTGCAAACCTGCCTTCTGCGTGTTGGCAGCTGTCAGATAACAGCAAGCGAGGGGCTGCTTGGAAGCACAATCCACTGACCTGTCGATTTACTGCTGAGATCCAACAGGCATGTTCTCCCCTCGCATCATTGATTGACATGCCAATCCCCAAATCTCCTAGCCTCAACCCTAATCCTGTGCATCCTAGGATGTTTGACTCCCACCAGCTCCACTAATCCTGATTCAAGCAAACACCAAAGTCCTTTTGTAAAGCACACGGACAGGAGAGATTTCTGCATAACATCCCTTGGGTGGAAATGGGAGATGTTTGTTTCTGACACGTGAAGCAAAACGGATTCCTCCTGCAAATCGTTCCCATTCCACGTTCCAGGCCCTTCAGCAGAAGAACGTAGAATGTGCTCGCGTCTATGCAGAGAATGCAATCCGGAAGAAAAATGAAGGGTTAAACTGGCTTCGGATGGCTTCCAGAGTAGATGCAGTGGTCTCCAAGGTGCAGACAGCAGTGACCATGAAGGGGGTAAGAGGCTTTGTCATCTCAGGTGTATCCCTGGAGGGACAGGAGCTATTTCTTGTCCTTGTACAGATAGAGACTATTGGCCCTCTCCGACGACATTCCTTTCTTCTTTTGTAATTTGGTTAGAAGTGGGCTTTAGTGTTGGTAGTTGCTGTGATCCCTCCTACTCCCAAACTGGGATTTGATCAAGGCCCGAAGCTAGACCAGGCATTGGCAGAGACAGCCAGAGCTGCTGAAATGTCAGCGTGTGTGTGATTGCCTTGGGATGTGGTCAATACATTTCACTGCGGGACCAGAAATGAGACCTTCAAACTTGCTTCATTTGTGGCTTCATCCATATTTAAGCCCAAGTCCTGCAGGCTTGGAAGGTGTGTGCCTGGAATCACTCCCCTGCCTTAGCCCTGTGTCCATGCAGGGGGTTGGGGGTTCTGCAAGGCACTGAGCACCCTCAAGTCCTTTTGATTTTGCTGGGAGCTGAGGATGCTTGTCCCCTCTTCGAATTCTGAAATCTCTCTTCACTGTGAGCCACGTGACCAACACTGGAGTCTCACCTGGACTTCCTGGAGTTATGTGGCCCAGCTTAGAGAGGACGGGCAGCAAGAACAGCCCCTGATGCACATGGCGCCTGGTGGGCTGGAGCTCCTGTCTTTACAGTGTCTGTACTAAAGTTTGGAGTAACATTTCCGATATGAACACGGAAGTGTTCAGCGGAGAAGTAGTAGGAGGATGCACCAAAAAGGCATGAAGCCCTTGCATAGAAGAGCTCATGGGCATGGTTACTATTTTCATGTGAGTGTCATGGTGAAGTTCTCTGTGCTGTTGAAGGGCAGATTTCCGGGGCCGTATGTGAAAACGATGCGTGTGTGTCATTTGTGAGTGCAGTAGACACCAGGTGAAATTCCAATGTGCCCTGTGACAGCTAGAAGGCTAGTGGATTACTTGTGCATTGCTAGTAATCGTGCATTCAGTTGCATATGCACAGTTCTAAAATTCTGTGGCCAATCTGCGCAGAGTCCCCACTGTGCACGGCAGAACGTCGCTGGCCTGTGGTGGAAATGCCAGTAACATTGAATTCCTGTTTGCCAGGCTTGACTCCCACTCTGAACTGGGACATTGTGTTGATTTTGTTTGGTGTGTATATTTTCCAACCTCCTGTTACAGGTGACTAAAAATATGGCTCAGGTGACCAAGGCATTGGACAAAGCTCTGAGCTCCATGGACCTGCAGAAGGTCTCGGCAGTGATGGATAAGTTTGAGCATCAGGTTCAGAACTTGGATGTTCACACTTCGGTAAGTGCTGGGGGTAGACTGCTGGGCGGTGGGAAGAATTGTGCTTGTGGGAGGCTGGGGAATGGAGCAGAGAGAACGGTATTGCCTACACCATCATGGGCTCAGACACAAGCGTCCCGGGCTCCCAGACGTGGTCTTTGAATTAATGGCTCAGTTGTTTCCAGAGCTCTGGTCTAAAGTAACTCATCAAGGAAGATCAGGGTTCTCCTGGGTTAGGAGCTGCACGTAGAGAATCTCTGTCCCAAAGAGCTTGTGATCAAAGTAGGCAGACATACAGACGAAGGATGGGGAAAGGCTTGTCCCCAGGGCTTATTCCTGGGAGAATTCTGTGCCAAAAAATTAAAAATTCTGCATGCAATATTTTACAAATTTGCTAAATTCTGTTTGTTGTAGTTGTCAAAAATAACAATATTATCGCGCTACTTTCAATTATTTTGGTAATTTATTTCAAAATATCCATCAGCAAGTATATCTGTAACAATGCAGACAACAAGAGAGAGTCAGGAAATGGCTTAGACAATTAGATTCCTCCCTAGGCATATTGATACAGAACATGCAGTAATAATTCATTTAAACCACGCTACAGAAATGTATTTCTCTCACCCCTCAGAAGCAGTGCAAAGGTTTGGGGTAGTTGGGGTAATGGCGGAGATGCGGGAGAAAGAAGTAATTACTGGGACGAAGCCTGGTAGTGAACCTGAACGATTATTCAGTGTGGATGGGAGAAGTATGGAACGGGGGGTTTTTCAGGGGAAAGGGATTGTTAGGGAGTTGGTGAGCCTCCGCTATGCAGACCCTGGCTGACTCCAGCCTCTCATTCAGTCAGGCATATCTGCCCCTGTTCCCATGTGGCCCTGCACCTCCCCTTCCCCATTTGACCCTGCACCCCCACTCCCATTCAGCCCTGCCTCAATGCTGTCACCTCCACTAACCTTTCTGAGTCCCAGTCTGTGACCTCGCCCATGTGCTCCGTGCTGTCCGTCCCTCCCCATCTCCCATGCCTGGCCCTGTGGGTAGGGCACTGCAAGGAAAGCAGCCTCATCTCCTCCCTCTCCATGGCTGGCTGCTCCAGCCCTGAGCCAGCCTCCCTCTTTTCTGGTGCCACAGCAGTCCCTGGTGGGTGAAAGATGTAACTGCTGTGCCTCTCGGATAGAATCCATTTTCTGCAGAGAAAAAAAATCTTCGGGGGATATGAATTCTGCATGTGCGTAGTGGGGCGGAATTCCCCCAGGAGTAAAGGTACAGACAAGGAACTAGATGACTCGCCCCAAGTCACGTGGGGAGTCTGTCAGAGCTAGGAACTGAACCCAGAGCTCCTAAGTCACAGTCTGGTGCCTCATCCACAGGCCAGTTCATCCCTCTCATCATGATGATCGCTGGCTTGTTTGATTTCACCACACTCCCCAGCCTGCTCAAGGTCCTGGGCCACATGAGTGATTGTAGCTCATGTTCTGTTCTGCCTACCTTTGACCTGATCAGTCTGGGAGCAGTCTAGTATGTCCCATGCTCCCAAATAGAACCGGCCTTGAGCTCATTCTCGAATATTGCCTCGACCCTGGAGAACCAGGAGAAGAGAGCTGCCCCTGACGACAAGGAAAAGCCCCTGTGCAAGTGTCTGGCCATATCTAGTATCTGAAAGCTTCATTGAGAACCTGAGGCTAGTGGGGGCTAATGTGGACAGGTGGGTCCATAACGCTTCATACAGCTGTGTGCTCTCAGCTGCTGGGTGGTACACTGATGTCAAGGGCCAAACTCAAGATCTGTAACTGGCTCCCACAGGCAGGAACGTGAGCTGGGTGGGTTCTTCAATGAAGCTAGATACTGACTCTGCCCATTGTAGGTGATGGAAGACTCCATGAGCTCTGCGACCACCCTGACCACGCCACAGGAGCAGGTGGACAGCCTCATCGTGCAGATTGCCGAGGAGAATGGCTTGGAGATCATGGACCAACTCAACCAGCTCCCCGAGGGGGCGTCGGCAGTGGGGGAGAGCTCTGTCCGCACCCAGGAAGACCAGCTGTCCCGAAGGTTCTTTCTCTTCCCCTTTTCCTCCCTCATTTCCCTTGGTGTGATTGTGTCCCCAGGCATCTTTCACAGTTCAAAGGGGGTAGTTCAGGTGGAACGGATGGCTGTGGGGGAGGCTGGCTGTTGGAGCAACACCTGGGCTCTCGCGTCCCCGTCCATGGTGGAGCCTAGCAAAGCTCCAGAGGAGCCACATACAGCAGCATACTTTGTCATGCCCCACAAGGAGAGGGGCCTCCTGGGGGAGCACTGAGGCATAGAGGTGGTAGAAGGTGTTGCTTGCTCAGCTCAGTGTCCAGCTGGGAATTCTCCTGGCCCGTGCATGCCTCATGCAGCTGACGCTGCTCTGGGCATGCTTGGCACTGACCCCTCAACAAGCTGTGTCTGGAACCTCCCTGGAAGAGGCTTGAGGCCACCTCCTATTGCTGGTGAGCACCTCTTCCTCCTCCTCCCCGTCCCTGCAGCTCTGCACGCAGCTGCCGTGAGAGGGACCCTCCGAGGACGGAGTCCTGCAGTTCCTGACTGTTGAGCTCCCTTGACGCACCACCCCGTCCCCAGAAGTCATTGCACAGCTGCCAGACTCTCTCCAGGTTCTCTCGCTTCAGGTGTCTGTAGCACAGAGAGGAGCAGTGGGTCTGGTGTGAGCCGAGGAGTCCTTGGGGCAGGAGGCATTCTACAGCCCCCGAGAAATGGAGACTCTCGCCTGGCTGGGAGGTGCCTCTTGCTGACGGTGACTGAATGTCACGCTGCACGCGCACGAGACAGCACAGTTCGGGCTCCGGGGCTTTGCGATGGAGGGAGCCACTGTTCTCTCTCCTCTCTCACGGGACCATCAGTTCGGTTGTGAGATGACAAACGGAGCATCCAGCCTTTCCTTAAGCTCCGTCTGTGTTCTAAGCACTATTCCAGGACTCCCCCAGGAACCAGCCCAACTGGTTCCGCTCAGAGCCCTGCCTAATACTCACCCCCTGGCAGCTGGAAGTGTCGTGTGCTGTGTCTGGGCTGAGCCCAAAGGTGTTTCCAGCATGGAGACTTTCTCCCCATCCTCCCATGTGCTTGCAGTGTGCCTGCTGCTCTGTCTGTTGAAGTCAGAGTTCGCATTGGGCCACCCATGTGCTGCAGGGAGTATTTGTGCTTGTCCTGAGCCTCTTCGGCCTTCATCGGCACCATGCTCTTCCCTGCCTGGCTGGTGGTGTTGCGTTGCCGTGCTGTTAAACATGACTGTGTTTCGCTGCCAGGGCCCACTCTGGCCTGAGGGCAGGAAATGCATTGGCAGTCTTAAGATGGAAGGTGCTTTATCCGTGCTTCAGGGCAAGACTTCTAGTCCCTGCAAACCACCTCTTCCCTGACTCCGACTCATTCCATCTCTGGGTGTGGTGCCCCCAGCCTTACCCAGTTTTCCAGAGTGCTCCTCCCCCTGTGCTCACTGGGTTCACTTGGAAGCAGCTCCCAATGTTTCGTGCTCCCCTTTGACTCTCTTGTGCTGTTTCTTCCAGATTGGCTGCCTTGCGGAATTAAAGTCTCCCTTTGTTCTGGAGGATCGCTGTTCCCCTACTGATCGTGCATCGAGTGGGGAGATGGGGGAGACCCTGCAAACCTCCCACTCCCTCCCTGCTCTGGCCTTCTGCTAGCAAAACCAGAACCAGCCAGTCACTCCTTCAGCAGCCTGTTGCTCTATGGTGGACTCTTTGGTCTTTTTTGATTATGACTACTTCCTGAAGAGGCAGCAGGAAGAGACATTGGAGGGAGGTTTGCTGAGTGAGCATGACCTTGCTCTGGGCTTTGTGGTGGGGTGTTCAGGGTTCTTGTCTTTAAAGCCGTGCTACCACTCCCTCTCTGCATCCCGATCCTCTAGAGGGAGGGAAGATGCTGCTTTGATTCTAACACTATATGGAGATCTTATAGAAAGGGGAAGTGCATGTTCTGATGGGACTCTGGGTGCTGATCCGTCTCCGGATGGCTGTATCTCTAGCAAACGTGTAGTGTATCTTTATCTCCACATCCTGTACATGGCCTCTCTTAGCCACAGTGTGCTGTGCTGTCGGCAGCCCTCTACTAACAGCTTGCAGCAGGTAGTGCCACAGATCCTTCCCATTTCCATCCAAACCCCTTTCTTCCCCACTGCCTGTTGTCGCTGGGGGGAAGGGATGCCCGTCTGGGGTGTATATATGCATCGGTAGCATTTCATGGGTGTGGCAGCTGCCTTAAGGCACAAATCTATGTAATGGCGTCTTTACTCTGACATCCGTATTCCCAGTTATCTGCTAGTCCCTCATGCAGCGCTCGTCTCTACTGAGACAGTAGGAACCCCAGTGGTGATGCCCAGCGTGCAGGGATTCCGCTTTGCCAACTCTTAGCCCTCGCACTGCTTGTCACGCTGCCCGCCCTGGATTTTCTCACCGTTAAGTGTCCTTTGAGAAATTTGCCTCCACAGCCACGCGCTTTGACCACTGAGATCTGGCCAGGCGCGATGGGAGCGGAGCTGTCCTGAGGTGGTCCAACTCGGCAGCGTTCAAGGTGCAGCACTGTGCTAAGGACTCGTCTGTCCCCAGGCTCTGTCACTGGCAGCATGACAGCAGAGCAAACGTCCAGATCCTCCTGTGAATGGTGGGGCTGTCACACTGTCCCTGCGGATGTTGTTCTTCCCTCGTAAATACCTCTGTTGCCTTTTCTTCTTGGGTCTCTTTCTCCCGCCCCCCCTCCCTTCCTCAGGGCTGAGGCTATATAAGCTCGTCAATTTCTTTAACGCGGTACACACTGCAGACCTGGGAGCCAAGCTGAAAAGGAAGGATTCCAGCCCCCGCCCCCAACCATATTTCCCTCAGCCCCAGATGTGAGCGCTTTGGGAGGCAAAGAGTGTCACTTCTCACACTTGGCCTCCTCTTCAGCCCAGCCCCATGTAATGGTGGGCGACAACGCTGGGGGCGTGGAAGGTAAGGAGGGGAGAGCTGAGCTCAGCTTACTGCTGGATGGGAGGGGAACTGAGCCAGGTTCCCATTCAGGGGAGTTTTAACCCCATTCCTCCTGGCTCCACACTAGCTGCCATGTGCCGGGAGCCTGGTACTGCTGTGCCGGATCAGTGCAGAGCACATCTAGCATACCCAGCAACATGGCACATGTTTGGCAGCAGCTAAAGTAGGAGGTGGTTACGGTGATGAACAGCCCTGGGGCTGACATGTTGGTTTTGCAGGAAGGGCTGGCTCACAATTTAACTGCCCCCAAGTGTTAAGGGGCCAGTAGCTTCTCACAGGTGTGCTAAGGGACCTGCTTCCCTTTGGCTTGGGGGCAAGAAATCCCCACTTTGGGGAGCAGGTGAGGCAGATGGCATCAGACACTCTGCCATCACCCTCGCCCCTGAGAGCATGCGGTGCAGCCTGGTGCCTGACTGAGGCTGGCCTTGCCACACTCAGTGCAGAAGGCGTGTCGCTGGAGTGCAGAAGAGAGGAGAAGTCAGGAGGCGGGGGATTCTGCAGCACTTTGACATCTCTTGATATTTTCCCTCCGAGTCTCGTGGCCTTGGAAGATGCACATTCGCCTCCCTTTTGCGATTCCCCCGAGCTGGGCTGTTTGAGTCCAGCTGTGGCCACCCCCCACATGGTGACTAAACAGACCCAGGCTCCTTTCCCAGCCTGAGCAGGAAGCTGGGGCTGTTGGCGAGCCCACGGGCTTTGTTTCTAATGCTGGCAGGGTCCCTGACTTGCTTGTGGCCAGGTGTTTGGTCTCTGTGCCTCAGTCAGACCCAGCTGGATAAAACACAGGAACCCCCTGACAATCTGAGCAGAGCTTCCCACAGCAACCCAGGGGGAGGCATTTAACCCCAGCCTTGCAGGGCAGGCTGACCTGGGGCAGCTGGGAACATCTCGTTCCTCCCAGCCGGAGTGTTTGAAGGAGGCACAGCGAGCAATAGCCCTATTCACCCCCAGCCCTCAGGCTCCTACCTTGTGGAAATGGCTTGACCCTGCCCAGATCCTCTCCTGGCAGCTGTGTGAGATCAGAAGGGTCTCTAAAGGGGTCGGGTCGGCCCAGCCTTCGCCCTGAGGAGGAGAGCCTGCCCTCTGTAAATGAGCCTTTTCTTTCCATGTGGTGCTGTCTGTGTGGTTTTCCTTTGCTGGGTTTGAAATGAATGCTGTAAATTCCACTCTACCGTTTTAAATAAAAGAACTGTCCCTGAAAATCAGCGTCCTGTCCTGTCTGCGTTCTGCCCAGAGCTCTGCTGACGTGTGGAGCCATCCCAGCAGAAGCGGGAAGCGGCCTGGGTGGGAGACACAAATGCTCTGTGCTGTTCTCAGGTCTTGGGGCAGGGCAGTGCTGGGCTCTGGAGGGACCAACGCTGGCCTGTCTCAGTCTGACACAGCGGCTCGGGGAGGGAATCCACCAGCCCTGCTTCTCAATGGGCTTGTCAGGCTGCTCCTGCTCCTCAGAAGACCTGGAGCTTTGCAGTCTTTGCCCCCAAACCCCTCTTCTTTTGATGCTAGATTTGCATGGCTTGGCCTCTACTGAAAAACGGGCTTGGCTGGGCACTAGCAAACATGTTGTAAGGAGTTGTGCCCTGGCCCCAGGGGCTCGACACGGGGAGTCTGAACCTCTCTTCTCCAGCTCTGATTTCTGGGACTGTTTCACCTTTCTGAGGGATATGGGCAGCCCCCTGTCCTCTAGCATGGTGCCATGGATGGGGAGAGAACCCTCCCCACCATGCCTTGCTCCTCGGAGGCAGTGTTGTGGGTGCTGTAATTCGCTGTACCACACAGTGGAGCCCTATACTAAGCAATGCACTTCTCTCCTCCTGCCTCGGGTAGGCTGGTTACAGATCCCAGGAGGCTGCATGCTGCAAACGCTTCACATCTTCCTCTTAAATAGCAGAACCGATGCACACAACCTATGGCATCAAACTCTCTGCTGCAGCATCACTTCTGAGAACACAGGCGCGTGAGCCTTGAGGGGTGTTTAGCAAGATCACTGTCTCGCAGGCAGCTCTCTGGAGCATAAACCTACCTGTGGGCTGAGTGGCGGGGGGCTGCCATGGTGTCAGGAACTCCCACGCTGTAGCCAGTTCTGAGAGAACTTTTTGGCCCCTCCTGGAAATGGCGTGTGGAGAGGGTCCCTTCTCTGTTCCTTGAAGCAGCTCATGGGGCTAGTTCTCTGTTCCTTGTTACCCTTGGGTATGGCTGGTGCCCAGAGCCAATTCCTCAGCCCCGCATATGGGGCTTCGCAATGCAGAGAACGCTCCAGGACAGCAAAGCTGCAGACAGCAAGTTCCAGTGTGAACCAGTGCAGGGAACACGCCGTCCTGCCAGCTCTGCCATTTCTGCAGGAGGCACGAAGGGTCAGCAGCAGGGGCGCTAGGTTCAGTACAGAGGGGGACCAGACAGATGTGTGAAAAATCGGGACAGGGGTGGGGGGTAATAGGAACCTATCGAAGAAAAAGCCCCAAATATGGGGACTGTCCCTATAAAATCAGGACATCTGGTCACCCGAGTTCAGCATGGGCCATCAAGTAAACTGAAGGGCCAATCTCACATTCAGCTCCGCGTACACACAGCATGGCGCGGCTGAGAGCACCCCTTGACAGGAGGGCGGCCTGGGCACGCTGGCACTGCCATAGCTCAGGCAATGCCCTGCTCTGTGGATACGGGAGGGCTCCAGGCCCCTCTCACGCCAGGGGAATACAGCCCTAGCCCTAGCCCCTCTCTCCAGAGGCAGCTCGCTCCCTGCTGGCTCGTCCCACAGCCCGGGCACTTGGTCAAAGCACCAGCATGGATTCTGGGGGAGGCGGGTGAACTTTGAGCCTGACTCACTCAACCCGTGTCAGCCGCTCACTCTGTGCTGAGCAGTGATGGGTCTCCCACCCCCACAGCAGGCCCCTGAGCCAGGTGGGGTTTGAATAGGGGATGAAAGGGCCACTGTCCAGTCAGCTGGCCCCTGAGCCCCCCACTCCCCCACCCTGCAGCTGGGGTAGGAGCCTCCAGGGCCTGTCTCTCTGGAGGGCAGGGGCCTGGCTGGGAGGCCTGGCGAGGGGTAGCCAGAGGCCCAGTTCCCTGGCAGGTGGGGGCTCTGTACTGCAGCCAACTTGCAAATGCAACAGGAAGATGCGCGCTTGGGCAGGCCTGTTTACCAGGTGCCCGCTGCCGCCTCCGCTGTAAAGACAGGCTGTTCGTTAAATGTTAGAGGAAATTGCTAACGGGTTGATTGATTGGCCAGCTAATTAGCTAATGATTAACGTCTGCACAGTGCCTTCACCATGTGAAGGCTGCCACAGATCCCCACTGCCGCTGGTGTGGGCTCTTCTCCCAACCCAGCCTTGTAGTCCCAAGGGCTTCTCTGCTCCTGCGTCAGCCGGGGGGCAAGCTGGGGGCTGGAACTGGCTTTGAGGAGCTTTCAGAGACTAGACAGATAGCGGAGATGGCTTTAATTCACATTCAGCAGGATTGTAGGCGCCGGCCGGGTGCCCAAAGGCAGATCGGGGGGCGGGCAGGACAGGGTGAAGTCGTGCTAGCTCAGCGGAGGCGGTTCAATCCCTGTGAACAGCCTCTTGGAGGCCCAGGTTGCTCACTGGCCAGAGGCAAACGGGGTGGGGGGGGAAGGCTAGGCTGGGGCGTGGCCACTTAACCCAGCTTCAGGCATGGCAGCCTGTGTCCTGCCAGGCCTTGTCAGTCCTGTCCAGCACAACTGACCCTCACCCCCTTCGGGCCGGTGAGACCGGGCGATGGCGGGGCAGCAGAGGTCTGGTCGGCTTCCCTTCATGCAAGGCCAGCCCCAGGGTTGGGGAGTGGGGTTGCCTCCCCTCCTCCCCAGGCCGGGCTAGCTCAGAAGCGGGGGTGGGGGCAAGCTGGGGGCTTTGCATCTGGAGCGCTATGGGAGGAGGGAGTAAAGGAGGGGCAGGATGAGAGTGGCTGGCACCATGCTGGGGGTGATGATGCTGGCATGGTCAGGGTACCCATAGCTGGTTCTGCACTGCCCTTCCAGTTCCTCATAGGCGATCGGCTCATCGTCAGGTGGCTCCTGGGACAGGCCGTCCCTCACCTGCCAGGAACAGGAAAGAATCTCTCACAGTGTGCTGCGGAGCCGGGTCACAGGACCACGGGCGGGTCTGTGCTGCGGAGCGGGGCTATGGGCCAGGGCTCAGTCTGTGCTGAGGAGCAGGGGCTGGGAGCCACGGGCCAGGGCCGGG
>ML677343.1:33126571-33141474 GCA_007922305.1 Dermatemys mawii | reverse complement strand
TGCGCCGTGGGACGGGGACATGGAGCTGTGGGGCAGGGCCGGGTCTGTGCTGTGGGACGGAGACATGGAGCTGTGGGGCAGGGCTGGGTCTGTGCTGTGGGGCAGGGCCGGGTCTGCGCTGTGGGACGGGGACATGGAGCTGTGGGGCAGGATCAGCAGGGCAGTGTGAGGCAAGGGGCACAGAGGTGCCCCCCCGTCACCCTCTGGCCCTGCACTAGGTGGGACATGGGGGGCAGCGTCGCGTGCATCAACTTTCCTCCCCTTCCCCTTCCCCTTCCCCTTCCCCTTCCCCTCCCCCCTCCCCCTCCCCCTTCCCTGTTCCTCTTTCCTCACTCACCTCCTCCACCTTGCGGAAGACTCGGAGCAGGTTCAGCGCCAGGGCAGCTTTCACTTCACTCTCCGTCCACTTCCTGCGCAGTAACTCCGCTATCAGATCCGGGTATTTGGACACGTCCTCCAGCCCCTGGGGCACCCTGCGGGCAGCAGGCAGCAGGTTCGCAGCTTCCCAGGCCAACCGGAAGCCCGTGACCAGCTGCTCTGACCCCAGCGCAGTGCATGGGACTCCCTGGGGATGTGGTTCCCAGGGTTCACTGGCCCATCTTCCAAGGGTGTCACACTCAACGTCCTGCCCCCCGTTTCCTCTCTCCCCCGCTCCGTGGTTTCCTCTCTCCTGCCCCCGGTTTCCTCTCTCCCCCCTCAAAAAACTAATGGGTGGGAGAGGAAACTGGGGGCGCCCGCAGCCCCTGGCATGAGGGAAGAAGGGGGAGCCTGGTATGGTGGGGGAGGGGATGACAGTTGCAAAGGACCCCTGGGTGGGGAGAGAATGGGGGAGCCTGTATGGGGAGGGAGGGGGACGAGGGTTGCCCAGGACTCCTGGCTGGGGGAAGCTGAGGGAGTCCCTGCACTACAGGGGCATGGGCACTATAGAGAGGTGGGGCACACAGGGAGCTGGGGAGGGGGAGAAATGGGGGGACACCAGAAGCCCCTGGGAGGTACCAGGAGCTCAGTCCCCAGGAGCTGTGAAGTGTGCGCCCCCTAGAGCCCCTCACTGGTAATGCGCTTTATTGCTGGACCCAGGAGCGTGACACTTACTAAAGGATTCAGCCCTGGGGAGTCCCCTCTCTCCTCCCCCCGCCCCCCAGCAGATGGGCCCCACAGCTGGAAGAGGCAGCCCAGCCCAGGGCTCTGGGGCGTCCAGAGGGTGCTGCTCAGACCGGTGTCCTTGGGAGCAGGCGGAGGGGGTGGCTCACACAGGGCCTCCCGCCTACACGTGCCGCCCCTCGAGGGAGACGCGACTTGCTCTGGACGCCTTTGTGCAGGGCCCCCGAGCTGAGGGGCCAAGGCGGGGGGGCTGGCGGAAGCTGTAGCCTGTTGTCTCCTCTAGAGCCTTAACACCAGGAGCTGCCCCAGGCCTTGGTTCCAGAGCTGGGGGGGCCTGGCACGGGGGCTGGGGGTGGGGACGTTTCTCTCCCAGGCTCAGCAACCAGCCATGACCCGTTTCTGAGCAGCAAAACCACCCACAGCCCCTGGCCAGCATCTCCCAGGAGACCAGCGGGGCGAGACGCCGAGGCTCTGGGGCTAGCTATGGGGAGAGACCAGCAGGAGGGCAAGCCCAGGTCAGCCTGCTCTGGGGTGCCCTGGGCCCCAGCCTGCATGGCTGGGCATGGCTCACAGAGGCCCTGCTCGCGCTGCCGGGGGCTGGCTGTTCTGTGGGGTTAGGAAGCTCTGTGCCATTCCTTACACGGGCACGCCATCATAGTCCCCACCAAAGCCGACCGCCGCGGCGCCAGCCACCTTCTTGATGTGATCCAGGTGATCTGCAGGCGAAAGTGCCAGAGGTGAGTGGGCAAGGCCCAGTGTGCAGGACCTCACCTCCCTCAGGGCTGGTGCCAGACTCACCTGCGACCTGGGACAGGTTGGCCACCTCGCTGCAGGTTACGTAGTTATTGTAGAAGTTCACCATCACCAGGCCGCCTGTCTCGTTCTGCAGGCGGAGACATGGGGGCATGGGCAGCAGGTGAACCCCCCTTTTGGAGAGGCTAGACAGCTAGTCCCGGCCCCCACCTGCTGAAGCCTTGAGACCCTCAGTGGCCAGAGGAGCCTCAAGTCCCCCCATGACTGGAGGAGCCTCTGCCACCTACCCCGAGCCACCGACTGGGCTGCCCCTGGCCACACTGGCCAGCCCAGCCCCCGAGCACTGGGCCACCAGCCAGTCTGAGCACTGTCCCGAGCACTGTCCTAAGCTCCAGGCTGCCGGCTGGCTCAAGCAACTGGCTCAACTGCCGGACCGGCCTAGGGGAGAAGGGGAGCGAGAGTGGGGCCTTGGGGCAGAGCGTGGGCGGGGCCATGGCCTGGGTTAGAGGAGGCTTAGCGTCCCCTGGCCTAGGGTACCCGCTGCCCATGCATGTGGGTTCCTAAAGTCTGCAGCAGGTCCGGGGTCTCTGGGCCGGGCCACCCAGTGTCTCAGCTGCTGCTGACGGGGCAGAGCTCCAGCGCAGGACGGGCCCTTTGCTCGTGACCTGGGGAGCCGGCGGTGGTGCTGCTCGCTGTGGTCCCAGCATGAGCCCTGGACCCCTCCCTGCAGCAATCCAGCCGGCAGGCTGCGCAAGGCACCAGCAGCCGCTCCAGCTCACCCTCCTGCATGATGTTACCCCCGCCCCCTCGCACTCGGGATCCCAACCCTGCCCCCTTGCGCCTGGGATCCTGCCACGGGATCCTGCCACTGGCCCCGGGCACCCGGGATCCCCGCCCCCGGCCCCTCACTCCTGGGATCCTGCCCCCGGCCCGGGCTGCCAGCAGGCCCTGCTCTACCACAAGGGATATTTCCTTCCTGACCCCTGCTGGGGTGAAAGCCCCGGGGACTCGTGCCAGTTTTGCCTAGCGGCTGTCTCTGCCCAGCGCTGGTCCCTCTCTGCCTGACGTGGCGCTGCGTGCCCAGGTCTCGTGTGCGGGAGGAAACGCTCATCGCGCCGCGTGTCCAGGCCATCTCACCACTCTGCGGAGGATGTCGTCGGGCACATTGCGCCTGCTTCTACAGAGCTCGTAGGCTGACGAGTGGCTGAATATAACAGGAGCCTGGGAAACCTCTAGGGCGTCTGCCATCGTCTGCACGGACACATGGGCCAGGTCGACCAGCATGCCCAGGCGATTCATTTCCTGGACCACACGCTAGGGGATTGGAGTAGAGACAGGTACTGAGCTTGTGTTCACCTCCTGCTAGGCGCAGGCCAGGCCACGTCCCAGCAGAGGCTGAGCGGTGGGACCTGCGTGTTCACCTGGGCACCCCACTTCACCTCTCCTGCCCGAGTGAATGGGACCTTGCCCCCTCCCCTGGGCGACGGGGGTTCTGAGCCAGGGGACCCGAGTGTGAGTGCAGCGGGGAGCGCATTGAAGGGGGAAGGGGCTAAGGGCAGGGACAGGAGCACCCACCCATGTGCCAACTTCCACCAGCTCACGCTTTCCTCTGGCCCTTTGTGTGCCAGCTGCCCCAGCTCACTGTGTCCTGCTTGTGGGTAAATGTGGGTGAGCGCGGTTGGGGGCAACAGACGTGGCCTGGGCTGGGGGCTCCATGGGCAGCAGCCGGACGGTGCTTTAGGAACGGGATGGTGCAGTGGGGCAAACGGCAGAGCTCCAGGGCCCTGGGGTAACATGGCAGGAGTCAGCTGACAGGATGTGAACTTCACCCCCTGTTACGTTACTAAAATAATCTGGGATCATATAAATCATTGGTGCAACCAAAGTCCTGTAGGGGCACCAAATCTAATGTAAAGGGGGTCATATAAGGTGTCTACGACCAGGTTATGGTTGGCTGATTATGCTATCGGTATGTGGGTATCATTTTTGTAGTTAAAGTTACGAATATTGGCTATATAATGTCTGTATCTTAAACTTATGCTTTCTGTCTGGGTGACCTCCCAGACAAGTTGCTGTTAGCTCTGCCTGTCCTGCTTAATGGCCCATTAAGAACCATTAGCTATACAATGGACCCATTAAAAGCTTGGTAAGCTTCAATTTACATAAAAAGTTTACCAAAGGACATGAAGGTAGCCTGAGAGTAATGGCTGCCACCTAAAAATATTAAGTCATGCATGGTCATGTAATTTGCAGCCCCGGGGATGGGAGAGGACAGCCTGTCCCAGGCCCTGATGCGCCCGCAGCGCCCCTTCCAGAAAGGATGGGCCTGGCTGAAGAATTGGCTGGCTCTGTCCCCTCCCATCCCAGGGCCTCCATCTGGAGAGCTCCCTGCCCCCTGGGTGGATGGGGGGGATGTTGGCCTCCGGTCGCCTGGGCAGTGCAGGGGCCATTCCCACTCACCTTCCCGAATTGTGACAGGCCGTTGTGGACGGGCCGCTCCTGGTCCGTGTCCACCAGCCAGTTGTCCACCCTGCAGGCCAGAGCGCACCCATCAGGCCAGCTCCCGGTGAGCCCGCGCGGCCTGAGCGACCGATTGGCCCATGGCCGCTGCCCGCCCCCGGGTGCCAGCCCAGGGGCAGGAAGAGGCATTGGCACCATTCTCAGCCCTCTCTGGGCACTGGGACCCACACTGGGACTCATCCCCTGGGGAATCCCTGTATCATTCCAACCCCACCAGGCCCCATTCTTCTGCCCCCTGCGGCCCGCCCCCACTGGGGCACAGCCGGCTGCCTTGTGCCCAGCCCGGGGCCCTTACCAGGGGGTGTTGCAGCTGTGGGTGAGGGTCATGTAACGCACGCCCAGCCGGTAGAACATGCGCAGGGTGCCCAGGCTGCTGTCCATGGAGTGGCCGCCCTCCACGCCAATCAAGCTGGCGACCTTCTTTGCTCGGAAGGCGTCTTCTATGCCTGCAAGTGCAGCACTTCCCAGCCTGGAGTCAGCGGCCATCCCTGCCCAGCTGCCTGGCAGGCCCATGCTACCCGAGCTCCCTGCTACCCACTGCTGGGAACCTCAGCGGGCTTTGCACAGGGCAGGCACTTCTGCAGAGAGAGAGACGCCCCACCCCCATCCCCAGGTGCACACACGGCAGGATATCAGGGAGCTACCTCCCCCAGACAGGGGGCTGTAAGGACCATGCCCGGGCAGGGGGCTGGTGCAGATTGGCAGCGGCTGCTGGGCAGGGCGGTCCCCCTCCCCCAGCTTTTTCCATGTCCCCGCTCAGCTTCCACATCCCCCAGCCCCCCAGGAGCCGGGCAGGGGCCGTGCTCCGTCGCTCACCTGTGCTGTTGGTGACACACACAAAGGCCTCGGGGTACCTGTCGCACATGCGGTGAATGACGTCGATCTGCTCCAGCGTTCGCTTCACTGCGTCTTTGTTCTGGGTATCGCAGGGCACGTAAGCCGCCCAGAACTGAGCAGGAGACAAGGGGGAATTAAGGGGCTTGGGGCAGCGCCATGGGGCAGCGCCATGGGGTAGGGCAACCTCCGGCTGCTCAGGCAGCTGCTTTGCTTGCTTCATTCATTGCCCCCTTGAACCCAGAGCCAGCTGTGGGGCGAGCGCAGGGCTGCGCCCGTGCTGGGGGCTCACTCGGTACCTGGGCCTGGGGGCAGTACACACAGGTACCAGCTGTTGCCACAGGGTCCTCACCCCGAGTTGCACAGACCCAGGGAGGTCAGGTGGCTGCTGATGGCCACAGAGTATTAGGGTATGGTTACACTTACAAGATTATAGTGCTATTGGTTATAGCGGTCCCCTTATACAGTAATATGTATAGCGCTATTGTATGTCCACACTCAGATGCTCCTGCGGTATAGCATGGCCACATTTGGGGCACTTAATGCGGCATTAAGAGCAGCGCATTAGGGCAGGTATCCCAGCATTCAGCTGGGTGCAACGTGCTTTTTAAACGAGGGGGGTGAGGGGGGACGCGTTGTGTGTATGCGGAGGGAGAGAGACAGTGGTTTTTCCGTTTTTCTGAAAGCCTGTCAGTGAGCCTCCCTTCACAGAGGGCTTTGTTTTCGCATAGGCTCCCTCCTTAAACATTTGCATTGTTTATCTGCCGAGTTAAGAAAGAAACGCTAAAGAGGTACTTCCGCTTTCGAGTTAAGAAAGAAACGCTAAAGAGGTACTTCCGCTTTCGAGTTAAGAAAGAAACGCTAAAGAGGTACTTCCGCTTTCCTCCAGCCGAGTTCAAAACAAAGGGAAGAGACGTCAATTGCCTTAAATGGCTCTAGGCATCTCCAGAGATTACTTGTAGCGCAGTGGGTGTCCACATTCTTGCTGTAGCGCTACAGCAGCTGCGCTACAGCCCTTATTCCCCATGAGGAGGTGGATTTATAATAGCGCTATAACTCCACGGTTATAGCGCTATTAGTGCCTTGCCAGTGTGGACGGGGAGTAGGTTATAGCGCTCGTGGGGGCTTTATAGCGCTATAAAGTGCCAGTGTAACCATGGCCTCAGTAGCTCCTGGTTCCATTGCTGCTGTGAAGGCAGGGAGGGAGACCTGGCAGCCCCACCCGGCCTGGGGACTGGGCTGGTTCCCCGGTCGTCGGGGAGCCGGAGCCCGGTGGAAGTGAAAGCGGCCCTGCTGGGGAAGCACAGGCAGTGGGCGGATGACAGAGGCTGGCTTCCTCCGGCTCCAGGAAAACTCCAGCGACAGCTCAGCCCAGAGCCAGGCCCGGCTCCCCTGCCACGGGGGCTTTCCAGGGAGATCTCCGGCCGGGGGAGCCGGGCCGAGTCACACGTCTCCTGGGCCGGATTGCATTGGAAGCCCTGCCTAGGCCGTGCCCCGCACGCTGCTGGAGTCAGTGTGCCCCGCTCTGCTGCCTGCACGGGGGCCCAGCCCTGCTGGTTGGGGGAGAGCCCCCAATGTGTGTGTGCCGGGGCCCTGCTGCGAGCCTGGCTGTGGCTGTAGCCATGTGGGCCCCGCCCGCAGGATCTGCGGCCTACCTGCCCCCCCACGTGCCCGCTCTGCAGCTTGGGGATGTTGGTGTGGGTGTCGTTCAGCAGGGTGAGGTTTGCCGGCGCCAGGCTGAGCCTGTTGTTAAACTTCTTCAGCAGCTGCCAGGGCAGGTCGTTGTGTCTGGAAAAGGATGGGGTGAAAGTGAGGGAGCCTGGGAGCCGTGGGGGGAGAGCAGCCCTTAGCAGGAACCCTCCGGCCATGGCTCCGGCCCGAGCATGGCAGTACCTGCCTCCCCCTCTGGGATCCCTGCCCTGCTCTCTGCCTCCTCCTTGCTTACAGGAACCCAGCCTGGCAGATTAACCCTCGCAGGGCCGTCTCTAGATTCCTCGTGGCCAGCCGTGGAAGCCTTGCAAACAGGACCGGCGTCCCGTCCTGCATGGCGGGGCGGGGGATCGGCCATGGGGCAGGCTGCCCCGGGACAAGGGAGCTTTAGCCTAGGACCCAACGGCTTGTTCTGCAGAGACGCTCCAGTCCAGCCCAAGGCAACGGGGCCAGGCAGGAGACTCGCTGGGCTGCGCCGTGCACGATCTTGGCTGGCTTCTGGCCTGGACATCGCTCGTGGAACTGCGGCATGGGCAGGTGAGCCGGCCTGTGGACGGGCATCAGACCCCAGGAGCTGCTGGCTCCCAGCCCTGATTGTGGCAGTGTCTGGAACAACGAGGTCAGGGGGACAAAGCTGTGAAGGTTGCTGGTGGCTTGGAGGGGGCCAGGAGGAGAGCAGGGCTGGGCTGCACGCAGATACACAGCACGGCAGCTGCCTTGTGGCCAAGCACCTCCTCCCCTGGAGCTCAGTGAGGCAGGGGCTGCAGGAGGGAGGATGCCGGCCAGGAGGAGGCGCCGTTTTTAACCCTCCATGACCACGATCAGTGCTGTTTTTAACCACCACGTCACTCCGGTGACGTGCTGCTGCAGGACCAGCCAGACAAGCCCTGCCCCAGTGTCAGGAAGAGCCAGCCCCCGGTGTGTCGGGGGAAGGACGGGACACACGCTGGGCTGCCCTACATGTACGCAAGGCCCCTGCCATTTTCTCACGGTGCTTTGCCAGCCAGGCTGAAACTCCCCAGCAGACTGTGGCTGAGGCTGACTGAGCGTAGCCCAGGGCCTGTCCAATCTCTGTAGTAACATTTGACTCTCCTTGGAGTGTTTGGGGGTTTTCTCTGAAAACTCCTGCAGTGGCTCTTTCCCAGCCAGTCCTGCACTTGGAGGTTTCTTTGCCTGCTGCTTGTTTTCTCGCTCGCATTAGACGGCTCGGCACGCAGGTTACTGATTCCCTCCAGCTCCCTTTCAGCAGCAGTTTCTGCTCCCTGTGGAACAGAACGCAGCCGGCACCTCTCCTCCCCTGCCGGCTGTTGTTTCCCGCCGCGGGGGTGAGGGTCTGCCCGGGAACTCCTTTGCCTTCCTGGAGGATGGCCGGGGCTGGCCGGCCACTGCCTGCCGCGCGATGAGGGTGCTAAGGAGGAGTTTGCTGCTGTGGGGCGGCAGGGGTTTGTACACTGGGGCAACGGAGCTGTCGCTCCATGGCCCCATGGCATGTGCCTGCAGCTCAGCTGCCGGGAGCTAGGCTCCTGCTTCCCCATGGGGCCGCTTGACCCTCTCAGGTTTCCCCACCGTCCATGTCCTTAGGCCGGCCAGTTTCGACTGGAGGTTTAATTAAAGATTAACCATTAATTCCTGCAGATACCAGGACATCCTGGAGTGTTGGCAGCCCTACGTTCCTTTGCCCTTTGGCCGCTGCCTAATCCTCAGGCAAAGGTGGCAGGGATGACAGCGGCTGTTAGCTGGCCTGTGTTCCAGAGCGGGCGGGATCAGAGCCGGGGCTGCGGGCTAGCGACAGGGGCCACGGCCCCCAGACTGCTCTGTAATGGGTCACGGGAGCGCGTGAGCCAGAGCAGGAACCGAAGCCCCAGGAGAGCCCCTTCGCTGGCTTTGCTGCAGGAGGCTCCTGGGGGCAGCTGACCCCAGGGAAATGGATGGGAACGTCCTAGCTCTGTGCTCAAGGGCGCTGAATTAACTCTTTCAGGGCCAGAGCACTGGCAGGGCTGTGTATCGCTCCGTGGAGGGAGGGCTTGCGGCCCTGGCACAGGAACGGTTGATCCAAGGCTGTGCTCGGAGGTGCTGTACAGCAGCCAGGAGGCGGCTGGGATGGTCCCAGACGCGTATGCAGAGATCCCTGCCCCTGCCACCATTCTGCTCTGACAGCAGCCAGAGGCGCCCAGACTTTCCTGGGTTACCGCCTGAAATTCCACCCAAGCCAGAGTCTCCCTGCGCCCCTGGAGCCAGGGGAATTCCCCAGCAAGCCCACCATGAGCTGAGAGGCCGGAGGACGTTTTCTTTCCAGGAGTTTTGAGTGTTTCTCTTTCCTGGGTAAGAAACTATTCACAAGAAGGAAGGCAGAGGGGTTCCGAGAGCCGATGGAAAACCCCGCAGGGAACTCCGCAGGCCACGGCTCCCAGCACCGCTCCTGGCAACCAGGCTTGGGGAGCAGGGGGCTGTGAGCACAGCGGGCTGGGTGGCAGCAGGCTACAGCTCGGAAGGAGGCAGTTGCCGTTTGCCATTGGTGCTCTTCGGGGGCAAGGGCGGGGGGGTTAGTTACTGAACTGGCTGCCTGTGAGTTTCCTCTCCTCAGCGACAGGGTTGCACTCAGAGCTCAGCTGCCCGGCTCAGAGCACTGCAGGGGCCGGCTGCCCAGCACTCACCACAGGCTCTGACCCGCGCTAGCTAGCTTGTGTGCCAGCTCCGCTAAGCCATGGCCCTGTGTGGCCTCCTGGGCGCTGCCAGGGCTCCCAGGAAGTTTGCGCCGCCCACACCTGCAGCGGGCCCTGCTCCAGCACCCCAGCTAGCTGCACGTGAGGCCGGCTTGGTACGTGCCGCCCCCTCGGCAGCACAGACACGGCTCATCCGCTCCCCTGGCCAGCACAGGATTGTGCCCAGGGCTGGGTTTCGGGGTGAGCTCTCTCCACCTCCAGCTGGCTCCCGTCAAGCCCCCGAGAGCTCCCCCGGCTGCCCGGCATCAGCTGAAGTGTACAGTCACTGCGGTCGTCATTTGAGGAAGTGTCACGCGGCCGGGGGAAGCAAGGTGTGTGCCGTGACTGCGGGGGCGTCTTCCCCTTTCAGGCCGCAAATGGGTCCCCTCCCCACATCACGCAGCACCAGCCAGCCCTCAGGGGTTATTTCTGTCCCTGGCCCGGGAGTGCACCCGGGATGACGTCTCCCTCTGTGCTGCTGCCTGGCACCAGGGCCACGGGGCTGGGGTTCCTCTGGCTCTGTCAAGCACCAGCCTGCCGGGTCTCAGCCTGGGGGGACCCTCCTCCCTTTCTGTATAGCTGGGGGATGGGGTCCTGCCCCTTCTTTCTCGTGTAAGCTGAGGACGGGGGTGGGAGGGCTGAGGGCCCCTGCTCAGTCTCCTCAGGGAGTTGGGGGGAGCAGGGCGATGTTGCCCAGTTTGGCAGCCCTAAGCCTCGCTGAGTGGGGTGAAGGCTCTGGGCTCTGTCCACAGCAGCTCCAGGGACCCAGGCTTTCCTTCATGCCAACGAGGCCAAGGGAAATACAGAACCACCGCTGGGTAGCGGAGATCTCCTGGCATGCGCTGGGAGCGGCAGCTCCTCTGGGGCAGGCCAGGTCCCAGGGCTTTGCCCCGATGAGCGTGGGAAGCCCCAGTGGGCCCTGCAGCCAAACCCCGCAGGCTAGTGAAATGACTCAGCACTGAGGTTTCTCAGCTCCGTGACGGCCGACTAGCTTTGTGCCTGTCACACAGTGGGACAGGTGTGGTCCTTGGACCAATGCTCCCACCTGCCGCGGGGTCTCTCCGAGCTGCTCCCTGCCTGACCTCACGCGCTTCTCCCCAGCTGGGCGCAGCCACGTCCGGCTGGCTGTGAGGGCTGGGTTTCCCCTTTGTGTTTTGCAGCCAGCTGATGGTGTAGTGTAGCATGGCCTGGCCCGTATAACCCACCACATGCAAATCCACCCCACTCTCCCATTCCCTCGGGGCACACCAGAAACTCCAGCAGTTCCTGTGGGGCCACTGAGCAGGTCCCTGTGGAGTTCCGAGCCGTGGGGCTTCCCCAGGGCTGGCGTGTGCTGGGAATGGAGCCGTGCAGGGCTTTCGTCGCTGGGGGGTTTCTCAGGGAACTGAGAATCCTTGAGCGGTGGGGCACCCGGGCTGCCCCTGAGCCAGGGGCTGTGCAGAGGGGACACCTCTACCCCTTGGCCAGGAAACGCTCCGGGGTGCTGGGGGAGCAGGCCTGCTGCCCCTGCCATGGAGAGCCTCTTCCGCCCAGTGGGGACTCACTCCTAAGCCTACATTTCCACTGCCTGGGCACTCCTGCCTGCCTGGCCTCGGGACACGAGATGCTGAGAATATCTCACCTGCCCAGCTCCAGGGTAAAGCATGTCGTCCCCCGCCCCCCTTCTGCAGAGCTCGGGGCATGGTGCTGAGGGGAGGCTTGTTCCCTCTGGGGGGGGAGTTTCCCCCTTTGCCGAGACGGGGCAGGGAGCAGCCGGGGCTGGTACTTACCCATCTATGAGAGGAGTCTCGGTCATGATTCTCTCCGCCTCCGCCCGGTAGAGCTCCGCTGAGCAGAAGGGGAAAATGGACAAAAGCAAGTAGCTGCACAGCATTGGCTTCATGGTGGCCAGACAGACCGGCCTTGGCCTCTGATTCCCAACCCTGCTCTAGAGGGGTCCCTCTGGCCGGGCCCAGAGACTTCTCTGCGTAAATGAGACTGTCTAGTCCAAGGCCAAGATCTCAGAGACGTTCCTTTGATTGGAATCTGGCTCCGAGAACAGCCCAGAGTCAATAAATAACCATGCTGGACCATAAAACCATCCGTAGCTCTCTCTGGCTGCACCTTAGCCTTGTCACGCATGAGCTCTTCACAAAAGCGCCCCATGCAAAGTGTTCGGGGCACGCATGGGGCAACCCCCACGCATGGTCTTGAAGCTCGGCACCCACCCCGCCATCATGCACAAGCAGCAGCTTCAGGTGCCGTCCTGCAAAGGCCACGTCTACACTTGGTGCTGGGGGGGCAGCGTGGGGGAGGAAGGGTGCGTGTTAACACGGGCCAGCTGGCCTGAGCTGTGCCCACGGGGACCAGGCGGGCTGGGACTCATGGTAGCTAGCCCGTGCTGGGCTGCCGCGGCTGCTCTCTGTTTAGACTGTCCCCATCGCCGCATCCCCCGATGGTGCTGTTGTTAGGTGTGTGGCTACCCGGCTGCAGGATGGGGAGCGAGCCGCATTCCACCTGCTTGGCCTGATTAGCTCGGTCCACGAGAGGCAAGTCTGGGGACACACGGGGCCGGGGGTGACTGGAAGTGGGACATGCCTCCACAATCAGGCCAGCCGCTGTCACTTGTCAGAGACTCCGTCCTTCCCGGGGAGTCTTTCAAAGAGGAGAATGTTGCAGTGAAACCAAGAAAAATCTGTTGGGGCAGGGCCAGCCACTGCTTTCAAGGGTCCTTTTAATTCCACACACAGCTGCGGTTTGCCATGGTGGCCTCAGGACACCAGGGAGACAAGGGAAGAGCTTTTCTGGGACCAACTTCTGTTGGTGACAGAGACCAGCCTCCGAACTCCACAGAGCTGCTCTTCAGTCTCCTTCCAGCAAGTTCACCCCATGACCTCTGTGCCTAGGGAGAGGGGAAGTTGGAGGGCTTCCCCTGAGAGTAACTGTGAGTCAGAGTTTGTATTCCAGGCTGTCTGGGGGTCTAGGCAGGGACTGCAAACCAGCAGGGCCCAGATCCTGATGGCCACGCACGGTAACGATCTAAAGCCCCTGGGGTTTGCACAGCCGTCACCGCTTCGTTTTGGTTTCGGGTTTACATGGGGAGCATTTCCTTCAGGGCCTGGTGCCATGTTCCATTCAGGACGTCCGCCTGCCACGGAACTATTGGAACACATACGCCCATCCTCAGCTGACGGCACCTTTCCTGAGCGGCGGGCTGGGCTGTCGGCCGTCCCCGTTGATGGGGAGCAGATGTGGACGACCCAGCTCTAAAGTGCAGCCTGTTTCTAGAGGAGATACCAAGTGCAGTGTAAACAAGCAGACTGCGAAATGTGCAGGCGGGAAAACGAAAGCCACCCTCCGCACTCTGGATTTTCTCCCCCATGGGGGCCGTTCCCAGCTGGAGAACTTGCCACATGGTCACCACAGCCACCAGCTGACTCCATATTAAAATGGTGCGGCAGAGAAAGGGTTAGCCGCAGACAGCAGCAGGGAAGTGGAGCACCAGGGAGAAAAGTGTCCGTGTCTGGGGCCTGAGAGGGGAGGTTCTGGCCTGGCGTTGCACTTTGCTGCCTTGGGCGCTGCTGCTCAGACTGGCCAGGCCTGCCAGGCCCTGCCCGCCCCTCTGCTGGGCCCCAGGTTTTGAATCTGAGCGCCAGTCAAGGTTTGAAACAGCCAGGGATCACTGGGCAGCCCTAGATCTGCAGCTGGCGCTCTTCGGGCAGGGCCAGTGCTGTGCTTTTTGCCTGGTGCGGGATTCATTGGCGCTGAAAAGTGTCTGATACAAACAAGCTGTTCCAGCCATGTGTCACAGTTCTGGGCAAGTGCACTTGGACTTCCCCTCCATGGCCCAGGCCTCTGGCTCCCCAGCCGACACCTCTCTGGGGTGGATCCGGGTATTTCCAGGCTGCCAGCTCCCTGCGTTCCCCGTGCTCTTCCAGCACAGACAGGCTGTCCTAGGACATCTGCTAGCTTTCTTTTCAGAGCCGCCTAAAGGGTGTTATCGCTCTGGGTGCAAGGCACCGCCTAGTACTTCCTCAGAAAGCCGGCTTTGTGCTTCAGCTAAAAACATTACAGAGAAAACATTCAAACAGCAGGAGACCCACGCTAATAACCCCCCCAGAGATCACTCCGACTCCGCCGTGGGCTCATCTGCCAGGAGCCGATCTCAACGTGTCACCCGCACGCTTTCCTTGTGGTTACAAGTTCATCAGAGCCTCGGCTGAGAACCAGCACCCGGTCGTATGGGGCCCCATCGGCCCAGTCCTGCAAACCCCACCCTAAGGATCGGGACCCTTGCTGGACCAGGGGGCCTAGCTAGATCAGCACTGAATGCCGGGAGCCTGTTTAAAACCAGGCTATTTCTCCCCAAACCCTTTCTTTGTGTGCTGATCCCTGGAGGAGCCAGTCTGACCGGTAGTGTGCATCTCCCCGGGGGTGGGGGGGGCGGTGGCTTCAAAATCTCCTGTGGGGGGTGTGGCTTCAAAGGGCTGATAAAAGGAGGAATTAAATTAGTCCCCACGCTCATTAGAGCAGGATCCTCAGTGCCCCGCTCAGGAGGGAGCCGAAGGCCCTGTCGCTCTGGGCCATGGCAGCACTTCTCAGGTCTTTGAGGTGGTGCCGCCGTCCCCTGGCCTGGTGCCTGGAGAGCATCCCAGGTGAGCAGGCTGTGACCATGGCCGTCAGAAATCATTGTTATCGCTGCTGTGAATGGTAAACAGTTCCCAGGCAGTGGGACAGGCCTACAGCACAAAGGGCCGCCCACCTTGCAACGGGGACCAGCTGCCTCTGGCTGGCCGGGCCTGGCTAGTGGGCTGGTGAGATGGCTGCTCTGGGGGGTGCGGTGTGGGGCAGTGGGTGGCTGGTGAGGGCTGGCTCGGCCGTGACCCGGAAGGATGGGGGAAGCCGAGGCTGACACTTCACTCCGTTCTCCCCCTCGGGTCCGGTCTGGGATTTGCCGAAGGCCCCGACTGGTTTCCAGGCTGTGCTGTGAGCAGCAAGTTTCTCCCACTGCTCCACGCTCCCTTCCCGGGGATGGGCGCCGAGTGTCAGCCTGGCCCAGCCCTTGCCCCGCCAAGGCCGGGCTCAGGCCTGGCGCCCGCTCAGGGTTGCCCTCCGAAGCAGGCGCACGGGGTCTGCTCAGGGCTGGACCCACACTTGGCTTTAGGGGCGACGGAACCTGATCTCCTGGCACTTTGTGAAATTAAACCTTGAATGCTAACAGTGGTGAATGGGATCGCTCAGCCAGCGCCAGGGGAGCGCTCTGGGACTCAGCTCCGGCGCCTCCCTCACTGCTCTGGGACTCAG
>ML677343.1:33114560-33126561 GCA_007922305.1 Dermatemys mawii | reverse complement strand
CTGCTCTGGGACTGGGCTCTGGTGCCTCCCCCACTGCTCTGGGACTGTGCTCTGACGCCTCTCCCATGGCTCACTTGAACGCTGATAAACACAGCTGGAATCAGTGTGGCTCCCTTGCACATCAATATTATTAAAATAGGTCTTAGATGTATAAATATTTGCTTAGCGCTTTGATGTTATTGGACGCTGGGACATTGCTGCGTGCAGTAATCTCATTTATACTGGCTGTGTCCCGTATGGTACGGTCGTATTTAAGTGTTTGTACTAGAAGGCTCCGCGTGTAAATCACCAGCCAGGAGAGAGACATTAGTGTACAGTGCACCGTGAAAAACGGACAGTGTTATGTCCTGCTCGCAAAGGAAGCTGTGGCTACCAGACGAACTGTTGTGATCCTCCCCACCCCTGCGGAAGCCATCTTACAAGTGAATTCCTCCCAACAACTCAGTGTGCAACTCCAAACAGAAGGTGAGGAGGGAGAAACACCGCGAAGAAGAAGGAACTGTGTCTTTATGCTGCTTGGACTGAGAGAGACAGGGGTCACCGAGTGCAAGAAAAGCTCCCCAGTGGTCGGCCTGGGTTAGCCCTAGAGAACATAGAGAACTTGCTGATCATACAGACTTCTATGACCTTTTGAAACGTACAACTGGAACTCACTGGTGGTGTATGTTTAGCTGCTTTAGCCTTGTCAATACCTGTCTTGTTTTCTTGTCCTACATAATAAATCTTGAGACGGATTATTATGGGATTGGCCACAAGCGTTGTCTTTGGTGTGAGATCGGATGTGCAATTGGGGGAGGGGGGCAAGCGACTTGCCTTGACCTGAATATTGCCGCGTCTTGGTGTAAAGGACCATCTGTCACAAAGGCAGGCTCACCTGGGTGGCAAGCCAGAGCAGTGCACGCAAGGGGACTGTCTGACTCCTTGTTGAGGCTGTTCTAGTGCCTGAGGGGTTAACACTGGAGAATCGGTTGGTGAAATGGAAGTATAGAGCTCACAGGCAATTTGGGGTCCAGCAGTCTGCCCTGTGGTTAATATTCACCCCCCGGGCCCTGGTCTACACTGCAGAATTCCTGTGCTAGAACTGTGTCGCTCAGAGGTAATCCACCCCGGCATTGTGTTATACTGACCGAGTGCTGGTGTGGACAGAGCTTCTCCCACCGGCCCAGCACTGCCTCTCTGGGGCGGGGTTATTAAGAGGACGGGAGAGTTCTCTCCCATTGGCTCACAGCCGCTTCACCAGAAGTGCTGCAGCAGCACGGTGCAAGTTTCTAGTGTAGACAAGCCTGGAGTCAAAGCAGCCTGAGTCGGTCTGCTCCCTCTCCCCGCCCTCACCCCCGCAGCGGGAGGGGGAAGCCAGGAAGGGAGGGTTCCTCTTTCTCTAGCTATTTAAGCTGCTGGCGTCTGGGAGCGCTCAGACTCGTTGGCCCGCAGTCACCATGGACAGGATGGAGGTGACGGAGACCTTCGCAGGCATGTCCTTGCCGGGCCACTTGCACACGCAGGAGTCCCTGCGCTTCGCCAGCAGCTTCCAGTTCCGAGACACGGACATTGTCATCGCCACCTACCCCAAGTCTGGTAAGAGCTGGACTCTCGCTGACTCAGAGCCAGCGGCGAGGGGCACCACTAGGAGGCTGGGTGGCACTCACCCCCCCCCCAGATGGGCAGGGAAGGGGCTGGATCTGCCCCTGGCACCGGTTGTCAGTGTGGCAGAAGCCGCATGCCAGCTCCTCCAGGAAGAGGGCTCTGTCTGGGACCGCACATTCCCCCGGTCCCCCAGCCCGTCCCCGCTGGCTTGGAGAAGAGCTCTCTGCTGCTAGCCAGCTCTGCTCCCCACAGGTTGTCAGAGGCGCTGTCAGGGAGCACGGAGGTAACAGGACCCCTGTGACTGGCAACGCTGCCAACTCCTGTGTGTGAGCAGCAGGGCTGGCAACCCCCTCGCTCCGCCCCCCCTGCCTGGCCCCAGGGCGGCCCCCCCGCCAGCCCCAGCACAGCTGCTTTCCCACCCTAATAGCCCCCACTGCCAGCTGTGCCCAGCCCAGGCACCCTGCCCGGTGGGGGAGGGGTGCCCCGGGGGCCCAGTGCAGCAGGCTGGAGGGGATCTGGCGGGAGGAGGGTGTCTACCAACCCCCTGCAAGGCTGGGAGGTCACGGCAATGAGGAGCCTGGGCCCCCCCAGCTCTGTGCAGGGGGCTCCCAGCAAGCTCTGACTGGGGGCTGGGCTCCCGGCTCTGCAGTCAGTCACCGTCCCGCTCTGCTCAGAGCACGGAGATGCCTGGGGAGGGGGTTGGCTGGGGGGACCCCAGATTCACCTCAATTCCCAGGCTGTGCGGGCCAGCGGGGACTGGCCGGGAATCCTTGCGGCTCTGCTCCAGCCGGCCGGTGACGGGCTGTGTTCGCCCTGGACCATGGGCCCCTCGCTTGGCGTGGACTTTCCTCAGGCCTGGCCTGGATCAGCTCCCTTGGCAGGAACGCCTGGCCAGGGGCCTGCTCAGGAATGCAGCATGTGGACCTCATCAGCACTCAGCTGACGCCAGCCCCCCGCCCACCTCCTGCCTAACCACCAGGGCTCCGGGCCAGGGGCCGCTGCTGTCAATAGACCAACCGGGGCTGACCCTTGGGTCACTCCCCTTTGGAATTGTCTGTTAGGTAGGAGGCTCCAGGAGCAAGCAGCCCCTCCCTGTCCTCCCCGCTCCGGAGGGGGATGCAGTGGGGCTGGGGGTGTCGCGGGGCGGGCGGGCTCCAGGCAGGCCCACTGCTCTGTCTCTGGGGCAGGGGAGGAGCCCCGGGGAAGCTCACTGCCACACCCTGCCTTTCTCCTCTAGGCACGACCTGGATGCAGGAGATCCTGACCCTGATCCTCAGCAAGGGGGCCCTCGAGCCGGCCAAGAGCATCCCGAATTGGGCCAGAGCCCCCTGGCTGGAGCAGACGTACTTCAGGGACGTGCTGCAAGAGACCGGCGGACCCCGCCTCATCACCACGCACCTTCCCTGCCACGTCCTGGCCCCTGCGCTGAGGAGATCCAAGGCCAAGGTGGGAGCCCGCGTCCAGACAGGGGCTGGCTAGGCAGAGAGCGACTGGCTGCCAGAGCTTGCCCGGACGCCCCGTGGCTGGGTTTCCCTCTGTTCGGTCTCAGCCCCAAGGGGATTGCCCTGGGTTAGGTGGGTCTGCCCTGGCTGAGTGAGCCCTGCAGCTAAAAGGGGCTTCCCCCAAGCCAGTGGGCTTGCCCTGGGGCTTTCTGTGCACTCAGCTCATTTACAAAGGAGGAAGCACCCTGCTGCCAGGCGTAGGGCCCCCGGAGGCTGGGCTGGGTGGGGCTGCATGCGGAGTCACTGGGGTGGGGCAAAGAGCCCAAGGCCTCACTCTTGGGTCCCACCCGTCCCAGAGATGGTGTCTTGGGAAGGGGAATGAATCTCGGTGACTCAGAGCAGCTGGGAGGAACCACCCCGCTAGGGACAGGGCACGTGGCCACTTCTCCTCCTGTCTGTGTCTGTCTGACGCCGATGTCCTCTGTCTACTCCTGATCCCAGGTGATCTACATGGCTCGGAACCCCAAGGATGTCGCGGTTTCCTTCTATCACTTCCACAAGTTGGCCAAGTTCCTGCCTGATCCCGGCTCCTTTGAGGACTTCCTCGTCCGCTTCCTGGATGGCACAGGTGAGCGGGCATCTCCTGCCTTTCTCCAGCACCATCCCCAGAGAGCCTCAGGCACTTTGCAGACATGCCCCAGGCTTCGCTGCCCCTCGCCAGTGCCACCTTCCCCATTTACAGCTGGGGAAACCGAGGCACAGGGAAGGGTGTGATTCACCCAAGCTCTAATGGGGGGCTGGTTTGTTTTAGTGCCAGCCCCAAGGCTCAGCCAGGGATGTGACTCCCCCATCTCTCCGGGGTCCCGTTGGGCACGAACTGTGCCTGGGCCCAGCGGCACCCCAGGATGTGCTCTGGGGAGGGGCTACAGCGCATCTGAGCCAGAGGGAGTGAGGAGCAGATCCAGACTGCCAGGGCCCTGCTGTCAGAACCAAGGGTACTGCTCAGTGTGGGGTTGGAGGAGGGCCCCGGGAGGCCCAGTGCTGTCTCTGGGGTGCATGAGCAGGAGCTTTCCCACCACCGCCTGCACCACGGCCAGAGTCCCCTCTCGATCCCGACCCTCTCTCCTCCCCGCAGTGCAGTACGGCTCCTGGTTCGACCACGTCAAGGGCTGGCTCAGCCAGCGGGACGAGCTGGGTCTCTTCTACATCACCTACGAGGACGTGCACGCGGTGAGTTAGCCCCGGGTGGCAGCCGGCTGGCCCGGCGGAAGGAGCCGCTCCCTCGGTGTGCGCTGTGGGAGCGTGGGGAGCTGAGCGCTGGCTGGGCTCCGGGAGCTCACGGGTGGCCTTGGCAGGTGGGACCGCGACAGCCGCCCACTCCCACGTGGCTCCACATCTGCTGCAGGCCCCACACGGCCCAGCAGCCTCTGCTTCGCCCTGGCACCGCCTGTGGCATCCCAGCTGGCCGGGTGGCAGCAATTAACAGGAATCTCGGCTGGTCAGGGGTGCCGCCCCCTCTCCTGGGGACGGGCTGGCGTCCAGCACAGCACCGGGCAGATGGGGCACCTGTGGGGTGAAGCCAAAAGTACATGAAGCTTCCCCACCTGTGGCCTGGCCACTCTCACATGACACCCCCTGGCTGGGCCGGAGCCCCCAGAGCAGGGTTCCAGCCCCCCAGTCGCTGGCTGCTCACCTGCCCTGCCCGGGGGGTGCCCCTCACTAACTGTGCCGGTCACTGTGGTTTCGCAGGAGCTGGGGCGCTCGGTCGAGCAGCTCGCTGACTGGCTGGGCTGCCCGGTGCAGCCGGAGGTCATCCGAGCAATCCAGCAGCACTGCAGCTTCTCCTCCATGCGCGAGAACGTGATGGTGAACTACACGCTCATTCCCCGCGAGATCATGGACCACAGCCAGGGCAGGTTCATGAGAAAAGGTACGCGGGTGGGGGTGGGGGCGAGCAGACCCAGCCCAGCCCCTTCCCCTCCCACCGGGGCAGTCATGGCAGCAAAGGGCTTTGGGTCAGCCTCTGGCCCCTCTGTCACCACCCTCAGGCTGCCCTGGGCGCTCTGCTGACCGTAAGCCAACCGGTCCTCTGACCAGCTCGCTGCCCTGTGGCTGCCCTCGGATGGGAGCCAAATATGAGTATGAGACGCCGCCGCGGGCAGACAGCTGCGTCAGGAGGAATCAGGCATATCCTGCTCACTTGGGTGCCCACAGCTCTTCCTGCCAAGGCAACAGATTGCAATGGGCAGGGGCTGATGTAACCCAGGCTTGGCTGCAGGGACTTCTGGTAACTCTGCCCTCCTGGGGACTGCTAGCAAACCTTCAAAGGGCTGCCCTGAGGCTGTTATGGCTCGAGGGCGGGGCGGGGGGGCAGCATGCTGTGATCCTGGAGGCAGGTGTCCCCTGCACCCTGAGCTGATCCCTGGTGGGGTCTGCGGAGCAGAGTGAATCCCAGAGCCGTGTGGCCTCTAGATAGGTAAGCCTTTGCGTCCACCACCATGGTATCTGGGCTCTGCTAGGGAAAGGCTGGCAAGCCTGGCTCTGGCCCAGTACCTGGTTTCACGCTGCATCTTCTCCTCTGGTTTAGGGACGGTGGGAGACTGGAGAGACCACTTCACCCCGCTGCAGAACATGCTCTTCCACAAGGTCTACCAGGAGGAGATGCGGGACTCCAGTCTGCGCTTCCGCTGGATCCTGGACTGATGGGGCGGCGGGGGCTGTGCAGGTGGGGGGGCGTGACTAAGCAGGCAGGGCAGGGGCTTTGTCCACGATTGGGACCCAGGGACCAAAACTCTTAAGCTATGTACTTTGTTGGGCACCATGTGGAGTGGAGAAGTCTGTGCCAGTCACAGCCCTAGGGAGGTGGGGGGCACACAGAAGATTGGCTGGAACATCAGGATGGGGAGGTGCATTGGTCACAACCAGGGTCACAAGCCTCCGCTCTGCTGATTGTTTCCCCACACACAGCTAGGAGCACCATCCCCCAGCCTCTCTCAAAAGCGAGTGCCCACTGGGTTGCCCGTCTCTGCCCCAACCTACGCTGACGCAGTCCTCTAGTGGGGAGCCAGGGCAGCAGCCTTTCTGGAGGCCCTGATGGGGGAGGCTGACTCAGCCCAGCCACTCGCACTTTCCTCAGGCTTTGCAAAACACCCACTACGACCATAAAGGAAGCACTGGCCCTGGGGACTGGGAGGGACACAGTTTTGGCAGCCACAGCTCAGTTCCTATGAATCGTTTTAGGAAACAAGGTTCTCCTGTCCTCAAGCCAAGATAAGCTTCAGCATAACAGGCTGACTCTGACTAGCGTATTTATGGATAAGCTGTATTTATATAGAGGAAGGCAGCAGATTTCCCCTAGGGCTGGCGGCCCTTGGCCGACTGCAAGCCAGCAGCCCCATGCCGTGGCCAGCAGGTTTAAGACTTGTCTAACTGACCCTTCTCTAGTATGTGCCAGTGCTGAGCACACCCAGGGGGTGAGGAGCCTCACTCTAACCCTCAGAGCTGGGGCTGTTTTGTATATTGGCATGTTATGTGTAATTATTGAATGGTTTTGTTTATGGAAAGTGTCTGGTGAATTCTTTGGAGAAACATCAAACTGCCCAGACAGGTACACCAGTGTCTCCCACTGGGCCTTGGTTGGGGGAGACTGGCACAGCGTTCACATGGGTCAGTAGGCACTGCCCAGCACACACCAGTGTGCTTGGTACAGCACTGAAAAACAAACCTGTATCTAGGGCAAGGGGGCATGATCTCCCACTGAAAAAAACAAGGCAGAGAGGCTTGGAAAAATGTGAAGCAATGCCAGACCCATCTCTGGAAGACCTAGGCAAGGCACCCCATGGGAGCTGAACTGCCCCCCTTTGTCCTAAAGGAACCTGCTTTCCCCTATTCCCTGAGATCGGGTGAAGGGAGTTTGCTCTATAGCTGCACCGTTGACAAACATACTCCTGTGAGCATATGCAGAATTTATGTTCCCTGCAGATTTCATTGCTTCCCTGCAGAAATATCTCTGTCAGGGAAGCCACAAGAGCAGTCAGGAGACCCTCCCTAGCAGTATGTTTCTGGTGCCCAGGGCAGCTGGCAGAGAGGTAAATCACTGTGGGGCAATGGGCAGAACTAGGAAAGACACAGCTCGTGGCTCCTACCCTGGGCCAGGCTCAGCTGCTAGTCCCAGCTGGGCTGGGGAGGACAGGACTTCTTCATAGAAGATTAGGTTTGGAAAAGACCTCACAAGATCATCTAGTCCAAACCCCTGCCAAAAGCAGACTAACCCCTGCATGGCATCCTAGGGCCAGGTCAGACCCAGATTTTCCCCACTTCTTAGCTGCAGGGGGAGGGATCACTGTACAGGGAGCTTCTCCCCATCTACCCAACCCCTGTGCATCCAGACCCCCTCAAACCCAAACCTCACTCTCCCAGCACCCCCACTAGCCATCCACAGTTGGATCCCCACCCTACCTAGCTCCAATCAGTTACACCTGGATCCCCACCTCACTGAGTCCCACTCCTCCAGCATCTGGACCCCCCTCCCACCGAGCCATACACACACCAAGATCCCCCTGATGAGCTCTATTACCCCCCACACCCAGACCCTCCCCCTTAGCCCAAACCACCTTCACCTGGACCCCCCTGCAAGAGTCCCATTACCATTACACCAGAGCCTACCCAGCCTCTGTGCATCCAGATTCCCTCCCTCCCCGCATACCCAGGATCCCCACTGAACTGCCCACACCCAGATTGCCCCACACAGAACCCTCTCAAGCCACACCTGGATTCTCCCACACTGAACCCCTCCACACTTGGATCCTGCCTTGCTGAACTGCCAGGGCCCTGGGGCGTTTGAGGCAGGCTATGTCCTTGTGCTGTGTCAGGCTGAGGCTGCACCCAACCCTGTGTCCCATGGTGGGAGAGCTGCACAGTGCCCCCCACTGCCATGCTGGAGCCTCCACACTTATTTGACAAACACAATTTGCATAATTTAAAAAAATTCTGCACACAATATTTTATTTTTTTTTGGTGTAGTTTTAATATTTTTTTTTAGCATAGAACGAGTAAAACAAACCTCAATGCAGCCGGACTCCTTATCAACCCTATAGCCACAAAATACAGGAAGCTGAAGTGGATGGTTTTGCAAATGAGCTGATTAAACACTGTACATAAAATGTCACATGAAGCTGCACAGAACTTGGCTGCTGCCTGGTCTTCTCTGTGACGACAGCTGGTCGTTTAAAAATAAGAACGAGGCCTTGAGGCACGTGTGCAGGGTGGCCAGGCGGACGTGACTAGAACTTCGGTTCTCTTCCCACAGAGTTTGGAACTTGCTCAGTTCCATGAGCATCGGGGCTCTTTTGGCTGCCCAGGAATTCAGCATCAAGGACGTTGAAGGGACCAGATTTTTTAGAGCAAGATGGGTACCTATCTGCACATGCATTCTGTGCACCTCATTTATGTGAGAAAATACCAAGAGTTGCTCTTGCAAGCTTGAAAGCAGGAGCAGAACTGTCTCCATCCTAGTCTACACCATGGAAGTCCCATCCCCCCCTTCCCCCCCCCCCAACAACGTCAATTAGTGGAATTCCAGCCAGTGGTACTCCAGATCTGGCACCGCTGTTGTCCGTTACTTTACACTGCAAGTTCCTCTGGTGCTTGTCTCCCCAGTCCTACTTCAGAGAGCTCCACAACCCTGCCAAAAACAGTTACTCACCAGAACACACCTCCCCTACTCCAGACCCCCTTAGCTTGTCAGATTTGCTGCCTTTGCAAAGGCAAGGAAACACATTCAGTCTGACGTTAAATAACTAAATTTTTATTTTTTATTTACAGTCCTTTTAAAGACTTTTTTCCCAGAAATATAACATTTAAGATTGAGGGGGAGGGGAATGGGAATCTACCTACATACAGCTCCAAACCCAACAGATAAAAATATACCTTAGACAGCAATAAAAAAATACTGTGTGCATTTAAAGAGGGTTTGGTGCATACAGGACAGGAGAGACTCCACAGTAAAGCTTTTTCCAAATCCACTCCAATATACACTTGATCAAGTCAGTTACAAATACTATTTCAATTTGATGCAGTTTCCACTGGTCCCTGATGTACAAATCACTGGGGAGCTGGGCCAGGGGAGGGGAGAAGAATGTCAGAACCTGCCCTGAACGAGCAGCAGGAACACTGGGGAGGGAGAAGAGATAAAATGGCTACTTACAAACCAAAATGGAGAAAATTCTCTAATTTAAGTCACAGTGGAGAGCAGATGCTATTTTGCTCAAACATTGCTGCTTTCCTTTGACACCACACTTGGTATTTTTTGACAATAGGGAAAACGCAGCCTTTCCCTGGATAGGGAGCTTTTGGGGGCTGGAAACATTCACCTTGCAAAAGAGCAAAGAAACTGTCCAGGCCTTAACCACAGCTGCACTTCCCAGATTGCTACATGTTCAGTTTGCTTACTTCAGCTTTCTGGGTTTGTTCATTGAATTCTCAGGTCTGGCCAGAAGTGGGAGAGGAGAATGGAGGAAGAGCTCCATCTCCTGACCTTTCTCCACCGCCAGCCCAAGTCACAAAGTCTGGTTCACTAATTACAAAATGTCAATTTCCTCCCCTGTTTCTGGGGCGTGGGCCAGCAAAGTGCAAGGGAGGCAACTCCAGTAGGAGACACGTCAGTTAGGATGGGACCTTCAGCCTAGCAAAACCCCCAGCCATGCAGTGGAGGAGTGAGGCTACCCATCCACCCGCTGCTCTTGCCTCTGCACCAGGACACAGTTTAGGAGAGCACTCAAAATCAATGCTGTCAGCTAGAGGCTCCCTAAAGCTCCACCCTGTGACCTGGAGTCCTTTGTCCACATTGATCAAACACACGGACAGCGCAAATGCATCCAATCTAACTAAAACTTACTCTAAAACGCCCCCAACATCTGGATGGCAGAGGCTGGCAGATAAAAAGGTGTTAAAACCAGACAGACCGTGTCGTGCCAGAAGCCCCAGTTTTCTCTTTTCAATGATATAAAATTATTGCCCCCCCCCCCCACGTGAGTTTGTGTCCTTCTGTGCCCAGGGTCCCCGTGACGTGAGAGGGGAGGGGAAGGAGGATCACCCAGCTGGGATGGCAGACGGAGCAGGAGGCAGAATCTGAACCTGGTGACTGGAGGTAGAGAAGTCTGCAGCCCGAGCAACAGGGCAGCAGGTTTCAGAAGGGATCACATGGCAGGTGTAAGAGCCATGAACTGCAATGCCTGCTTGACAGTCCCTTTGAGTCCGGACCTCACAACTTCTCCTGCAGAGCCATTACTGCCAACCCAGCAGGTACTTTGGAGAGACCTGACTTGTTGGGGAGAGAACCACATCCCCTTTGGCTTAGAGAGAGACCTATCGCCCTGCACTGAGCAGAGAGGGAGTTGCCTGTGATCTACAGTATCCAAGAGTGGGGCGGCAGGGACTTTCTACCTCCTCTGCCATCGCTCCGAGTGGAAGTCCTGTTTCTCTCACCGTGGAAGCTCATATCCATGCTGTGACCAGTTTCCCACACAAAACCCCTTCCCAGGAAGGGCTCCTGAACCAAATGCTCTCTGCCTAGTTCTCCACTGACACCATTTGGTGACACTCACAGAAAGACACTTGGCCTCCTCTGGTGACTTTTCACAATTTCCTTCCCGCAGCCCCAGGAGGAGGCTGCACAGGAGTCCAGGCTCTTGACAAAGCCAGGCGTCCGCATGTCTTGCGGGCCACTAAGAGCCCGACACACTGCAGCGCACACACACGGTGTCAAAGCAGCTTATACGCTAGTCTGTGCTTCTCTGGGCAGTAAGATGCTGGTGGAAGACCCGCTGCAGAAGCGGTCCAGAGGAAGAGCCGGCTGGCTGCTGCTCCTCTCCACCACTGCACTGACGGTGACCATCCTGTGCACTTCCTGCTCCCACTTGGCTCGGCTGCACGGCCCACAGAGTCTGCGCCCGATCGTCTGGAACTTGTTCCTGAAGCTCCTGTTGGTCCAGAAGTAGACAAAGCAGTTGAGAAAGCCGCTGCCGCTGGGCAGCCACAGGGCCACGAACTCCAGCCACTCCTGGACTCGGTCCTTCGTGATCGCTGCAAAGAGGAGAGCACCAGGTGAGTGTTCCCCACGATACACGGGGCTTGTCGTGCCCAGGGGTGAGACCCTCTGTCCTTTCCCACCCAGCCTCAGCCTCACACCAAGCCAGGGTCACTAGTGGGATATTCTCATTCTAGACCCTCACTTGCCCCACTGAGCCCATGACTCACCTGTAACATGGGGCAGAGGTAAAGGGAAACCAAGCCTCCCAATTGCTGCACCAACCTACTAACTACAGGAAGGGACAACAGGCAAGAGAAGGAATCCCTGGCCCTGGCATTAGGGGGCCATATCTAAGTATTTACTGGCCCCCTTTTGCTGCAGCATCCCCACCCCCAAAAGCAATGCAAAGGATTCCTCACCCCTCACCTCTCCCAGGCCTGCACTCAAAGCCAGGCCACTTCAAGCAGGCTCCCAACCCTCCCTTGATTTTGGGTCTCTCCCCCAGGACAGGGCAAGTGCACCTAACAACAATATCAGCACATGGTGCAGAGGTGCCCCTTTCCAGAACCTGATCCTAGTATTGCCAGCCCCAAAGGTTACACACACAAGTCAGAGCCCCAAAGACATGAGGTTGGCTTAAAAAGCTCAGAGATCCCAAAGGCATAAAGGGCAGTTTTTGTTTGGGCTCCTCTGACAGCCAACCTGGGCATGAGCAGGTCAGGTTTAAGAGGGAATGTGACACAAACACACGCCCACCCCCACACACCCCAGGGAGCTCCACTTAACCTCTTCCATCCTCACTGTGCAGGGGTCCCCTTCCCTGCTCGCCAAGGGAGCCCAGCACCAGCCCTGGACATGGGCTTCTAAGTGTGGTACCCACCGCAACTCATCCCGTTTCCATTATCTATACCCCACGTCTCCCCACCCATGTCATCCCACACCCACC